>JAVJIF010013071.1:0-134557 GCA_038442645.1 Agave tequilana | reverse complement strand
CGTGTACACCCACGTACATACATATATATACGTATATACGAGTATACACATGCATACACCTTATACATACATATATATACTATACTTACATGGATTAAAATACATAGACATGCACATCCATCATGTAACATCCACATAATACCCAACACCCACATAATAAATATAGGCATGCACTTAATTAAATATACATACATAATAACATACCCATGCATTAATACATGCATACATATACATGCATATCACAACTACACTCACGCACACAAACCATGCACATTTATTTAAGTTCTCAATTATTACAACTTTTACCCTTGCACAATAAATACACTAACCTCGAGCCGATTTGCGGCGCACTGACGGAGGCTCCGGCGAAGGCGTCCGAGACAGCGGAGGGTATCGTTGGATAGAGTATCTCGTCCGAAGGGCGTGGGTGCGTTCGCACTCGCCTACGGTGATCAACGGCGATCCACGGAGAGGCCGAAAATGGCATCCCATGCAACTACCACCCTGCAAGCCCACTTTACAACAAATAAAGAAATAGGATCAAAGAAGTTAGGGAGAAAAACAACCATCATTGTCAACGTTAAGGAGGGAAGATGAAATATCATATAAGTTGCAAATTCGTGCTTAACAAAACAGAATAATACAATATAATAAAATGGAAAAATTTTGCTTTCAGTACAGTTGACAAATAAAAAGAAAACGTAATTTAAAAAGTGATATAAGAAGAATTGAAGAATCAGATATTTAATAAATCATGTTTAAAATATTTCACGCAACCAAGAGCTCCCACTTTAGAAACTTTAAGCAAATAAATGGTGAACGGCTACTTACAAAAAGTAGTGGACCTCCAAAGTTGCCTCAATATAGCAACAAGTTTAGGATGCAGATGCTACTTCGACCATCGATGTCGGAGCTCCGACGAGTCTTGCGGAGGGAATAGGTTCACGGCAACGGAGGGCAGAGAACAGACTCCGGCGGAGGTGTGTTCGCGCTCCGGCGATAAGACCGAGTTGCCGCCATAATCCGCGCACAAGGGAAGCTGGGCGCAGATGGGAAGAGGGAAAGGAGGCATGGGGTTTCGCCAATGGAGGTTGTTGGCGGCTGATGATAGGATTAGTTTTGAGATAATAATTAGGTTTGGCAAGGAGGGTTTATATGAAGGGAGAGAAAGATATTGGGTGGGTTTCGGGTTGCGGGTATAGATAATAGGTTATGGGTTCTCAATGGATAATGGGTTTGAGGATATGGGCTATAGGGTAACGGGTTAAGAGAGTAGGAATAAGAAGAAAGAATAATACTACTACTAAAAGCAATTAATAATAATTAATAGTAACGATAATAAATAATTAGTGATAATAATTAATCTTATGGAAGTAACTAGTACTAATAATAACTATTAATGATAATAGTAATCGACAATAACTTTAATAATCATAATGGTTAGCAATCACAATAATAATTAATCAACATAAACAAATAATACTAATATAATTAATAACAACAATAATAATAATTAACAATTACTACTACCACTAATATTTATACTAATATTAAAATAAATAAATAAAATAATAGTAACACCAATAATAATAATCCTAATAATTAACCATACAATAATAATAATAAATAATATTATTAGTAATACTATTAATAATTAGTAAACTCTAACAATATTAATAATAATACTAATGGTAATAAGTAATTAAAATACTGATAAGAATATTGGTAATTAAATATAAGGCCAAATCATTATTTACCATCTTAAAATAATTTGCATTTTAATATAATAAGAATCACAAGAGGAAGTAATAATTAAGTTAATACAATAATTAGTAAATCAAAATAAATACTTTAGGAAAAAAACATATAGTATTACTAACTAGGATCTTACAGATGATACTCCTAATCCTTCATATGTAAATATTCAGTATCACAGTATCAAGATATTTCAATATTCTCTTTTCTACCCAGACACTCACTTAAAAAAGTAACAAAATTTTTTTAATAACAATATCCATCTTAAGTTAACATTTTTTTTTTTGTCAATATTTGGGACATTCCAAAGCACCCCAAGAGACAATTCAAAATGTAAGTAAATTTTCTCTCTTTTTCCTCTTCTAGAAAATGTATTCTAGAAGGGAGACTCATGACTTATTTAGTTTCATATCTTGACTCAACAGTTTCTCTCAAAGCGCATCTACGGTCTAGAAATGAATAGAGACTCACCCACATCAATTATTTAGAATACATTTTCACGTGAGACTGTCAATATTTGAAAATTATTAAAATAAATAATCACTGTCGTTTCAAACGTGAACTCAACTAAAACAAGAGGAACTTGCATGTCGGTCAACATGGGCTGTTTGGTTGCATGGAAGTGGGCGGAAGTAAGGAAATAGGGAAGTATAATTGCTCACTTCCCTATCTATCCAAGCACTGGAAAAAGAAAATAAAAAATTCCTTTTCCTTTTCTCTTTTCTCTTTTACACAATCATTTCCTCACTTCCATAATGCTACAGTTAATTTTGTGGTCATGTAAATCTCATTTGTAATTAGTTGCAACACAAGGCAGTTAATTTTTGATCATGTAAATCTCACTTGCATTCTAATTACAATCCATTTTTTATTTTTCTTAATTATTTTTATTTTATATTATTTTACGGTCAACTTTGTGGTCAACTTTTCCACTTTTACTTTCACATTACCATCCAAACACCGGAAAAGACAAAACTTTTTCAAACCACACTTCTCAACAACATGCAAACACCGAAAAACTTACTAACCAATCTCAAGTTCCAACGGGAATTATTACCACTTCTTCAATTCCTCACTTCCTCACTTCCACCCTTAACCAAACAGGTATGGAGTCACGAAAACAAGTTCCACCAGACACTATTATTAATTATATTATTATTATTATTATGAATTTAATCAGATCCTACAATAGATTTGATTATAGATCCTATCATGTGAAAGTACGTAATATGAAACTAAAATGGAAGATTCAAACCATTTATCAAATGTTCTAAATAGTTTAAAATGTCAAAAAATTTTAAAAACCCAACAATTATTGTGATTCCTTACATGCGCATCAAGGTCCAAAAATAAATGGTTGAAAAAAAATAGAATTTTGTTGATTTATGATTTAGAAAATACAATGAAAAAATAACCCTTGGTTCATGATCTGAACACTCTAAAACTCTCTGAAATATTTTTATTGTTTTGAAATGTTTTAACCGTAAAACTAAAAAACTCAGTAATTTAGACTACTCATTTTCGAGTACTTGATGGATGGGGTAAGAAAATTTGAAATAGTTAAAAAAAATTTTATAAGAACACCAATGATATAGATCAACTTCACCAGAATGAATTTGCAATTAGATGTTCATGTTGAGATTTGGGTCGAACAAATAGTCCAACATCAGCTAGAATGGTCTTGGTATATAAGGATTTGGGCAACTCCACCTAAAAGGCTAGTCTTTTGAGATGGTGCCCCAAATCCTTCAAGTGGTATCAGAGCATCCCAGGTTCGTCGTGGGATCGTGTGTTGATTCAAAGGGCATCAGTTGTTGTTTGGCGGAGATCGTATGTCGATCTCGAGCAGCATTGGGACTCCTTGTGGGATCGTGTGTCGATCTAAAACAGCATGTAGATTACTCGAGGAATCAATTTGGAGGAGTAGATTGCTTCGAAAACTCTTCTTCGAGGGTTTCGCATCGAGGTAAAGATCCTATCTTTATTTAAATTGTTTTATCTAACTCTGTTTGTTTCCGCATTGCTTTGCGGAATCAGTTGAGAAGATGGCTGGAGAAAGTACATCGTCGGAAAATCTATAAATCCACATCCGTTGAGGATTGATGTGGTGAAGTTCGACGGTAAGAATAACTTCAGTATGTGGAGGTGTGAGGTGATGGATGCGCTGACGGCATCAAACCTCGAGGATACTATATGGTTAGAGAAGAAGCGTGCATCAACAACGGAAGAAGATTGGGATAAGATGAGCCATACGGCATGTAGCTTGATCAGGTCTTGTTTGACACAAGACATCAAGTATCATGTGTTGCATGAGACATCTACGAGGTAGCTGTGGAGATCCTGGAGAAGAAGTATCTGATGAAAGTATAAAATCGCGGTTTGCAGTTGAAGAGTAAGCTTTATAGTTTTCATATGTAAGAATATGCTCCATCAATGAACACTTGAATCTCTATACAGGCTTCTTAAAGATCCAGTTAATGTGGATGTGGAGACCAATGAAGAGTCATAGTTAATGGGTTCTTCTTAAGGTCATGAAGTTGATGAGTGGGAGACACTTTCGTTGATTGGCTCATATGGTATTTCTCCTAAGGTGAAGTGATAGGAACGCATGTGTGGTGCATCCCAGTTAATAGCTGAGTTAAAGATTCCAAGTCGAGATCGTGTGTCGATTTCATGTAACGCCCCGATTCCACGGATACGGGGACGTCACTGCGACGTATATACATAGGTCAGAAAGTGCCCCCACGTATATACGCTAAGCATAAGTACAACAAGAAATCAGAGTACAACACAAAGCGTGGTATTCATAATATGCCAACTTAAAGGTGCAAATACAAAGTCATCACAGTATATGATAAACATTACACATCACATGTGTCTTTTATCACAACCAGGTCCAAAAGTAGAATATACAATAAAGATACACATGCTCACGAGTAGGATGAAGATCCCGTGAGTCAAAGAGAGGTCTGGCACAAAAGAATTGGAGCTAATCTGCCTGCTCACTAAGGGAAAGCTTGATCTCCTGTGAACAGCTCCACTTCGATCCAAGCTTCTAAACCTGAACATACAAATCCAAGGGAGTCAGGACCTCCCAACAATGAACAGGCTACAGCCAAATGGCTAGAAACAAGAGTAGGAGAGTTAGAACACAAGGATAGCAGGTATGAACAAATAAAACATAACATCTATAAAACAGGAAATCCAGAGTAAAGTTGATTTCAAGCAAGATTGATTGTATACGCTTAAGTCACGGTCCCATGAGACTAGTACATCGAAGGAATAATCCAAACAAGGAAACCCTCATCTATATACTTTTATCTCATGCAATCGAAATCCAAGCGTATAGAATCAGAGTTGCAAATCACACGATAGTCATAGCAGGAATACATAATAAGAATAACAGGAATCCTAACTGGAGTAACATGAGTCCTAATAGGCATCATAACAAGCATAGGGAATAGTCACAGGAGTCATAACAAGAATACCAAGAGTCATAACAAGATCCATAACGGTATCTTAACAGGCATAACAGGATATAAATTATTATTATTACTCGTCTGACTCATATATCTCGGTATGTGTCCGGGTGTACATCCCAACACACATACATCCATATATAAGCAAGTCGAGGTCGTTACCGGAAGTAGATGGAGAACTGATAGAGCTTCTTATAGTATTCCCATACACCTGGGACCAGCTTGGAGGCCCAAAGTCCCCCTAACAGTAATCTCCTGTGGGCCCTAAGTCCCACTAACACTTACCGCCAGTATTTTATTCCATTACTATAAGCAAGATATCATTCCGGCATCCATCACTTCCTCCCATTCCCCATACAAGTTGTCCTTTTTATGATTTATTAACATAATTATCAGGTTAAGGGAATGAGCAGGATCATAACTTTAATACATAACTGGAATCATAACAGTAATCAGGTACTACATTCCCATTATCGTGATAATTATAAGAATCAGGTGTATCATGCTTGGTGTCAAGAGATAGCACGACAGGGTGATGATATTTAACAAACAACCAAACATGACAAGAGATTGATAATAGTCTGGGTAAGTCATGACATAACATGAGGGCCTTTAATTGTCAAGTGATATACATGTGTTAAATAGAAGTAAGAAACTGATAAGACTGAGGTAATGACATGGCAAGTGGTAACATAGAAGTAGCACAAAGTTCAACGACCACGAAGGACCGGCCACGCATGGTGCACGATAAAGAAGTAAGAATATCACCAGCACGGTACATGCACAAGAATGAAATTACCCTAACACCAGCAGTTGCAGGCAATACATGAACATGGAATTATGAAGTGACAAGAGTGATATTCATCAAGTGGCAGGTCATGAAGTACAAGTCATGAAGTACAAGCAAGAACAGTATTAGCACATGTACCAAGCATAAGATCCAAACTTAAGAAGAAATTAACTATACAAAACAGCTAAAGTTAGTCGACTAGGTGGAAGGGTTAGTCGACTAATAGAGGGGTTAGTCGACTAACAGTCTGGACTAGTCGACTAAACTGGGTTCCGAAGAGTTGGAGTTAGTTTCAGGGAAAAGGTTAGTCGACTAGGGTCAAGGAGTAGTCGACTAACAGACACGTCAAGTCGACTAACAGTAAGGTCAAGTCGACTAAAACTGTGATACAGAGGGTTGGTTTCTGATTCAGGACAAGTTAGTCGACTAGGGTAAAAAGAGTAGTCGACTAATAAAGATTTCTAGTCGACTAATAATTAAGATGAGTCGACTAAAACTGGGTTTCTAGAAAAGGTTACGTTTCAAGTAAAAGGGTTAGTCGACTAATCCCTAGGTCAAGTCGACTAATCGAGGTCAGAAACAGCGTACCGAACAGAATTTGAGGTTGTGTTGGATGATCAAAAAGTGTGATTTTGAAGCTACAAATGTACAAGATAAGTAGACACAAGTATGCTAAGAAGTTTACAAGTCTTGGTGAGTAAAATACTCACTTAGATCGGTTTAATCGAAGCTCTATGAACTCGAAATGGTTTGTGGTCGACGATATCACAAGAACGATCCCAAATCAAAAGTTGATGTTGCTTGAGATGGAGATGATGACCTTGGAGATGACCTTGAGTTGACCTTGGAGATGTTTTGGAGTTGGTGGTTGAGCTTGAGATGAAGATGAACTCTTGTGGAGGAGATTTCTTTGGTGAGGTGAAGTAAAAAGAGGGTTAGAATGAAAGGGAAGTTTATATAGATTGGATTTTGTGAAGGAGGTGCATTAGTGTAGAAAAGAGGGGTTTTGTGTAAATAGGGGGAGGGTGAGGTGTCCCTCATTTGGCCACTTGGCCGGCCATGGGAGAGAGAGAGAAAGAGGGGTAATAATGAGGGAGTTGGTGGAATTGTGTGGAGTTTGGAATTTTTGGAAAATTGGAAAATTAAAAAAGCTTGGCTTGTGGAGGAAGGAAAGAATTAAAGAAAGGAAAAAAGGAAAAAGGAAAGAAATTGTGAGAGAAGATATTTTCTTGGAATCAAGAAATGAAACTGTTGAAAAGACTGATACCCAGGTTTATGTCGAGGATGCGAAAAACATTTCGGAAAATGCCGGAATCGTCCGAAATTCAAGTATCTCGGAACGACCCGAAATAATTATCAAAAATCAAGAATATTATATTAAGAAACATAGTGAAATCCGTTTTAAGAAATACTTTCTAGTTTTAAAACTAAAAATCCCGGAACCAATTATCTACCGACTCCGGTGGAATTTTCATAAATTCATAAAATCCTCAGAAAAAGCATTTAGGTAGGAAATGTAATTCTAAGACATAATGTCTAAAGACCCATCTAGAAATTCCAAACCGTTTGTAAATTAAAAATCCAGGAATCGGTCAGCGGCACTGGCCGACACCGGTTTTGAAAATATTTAATTAAATTCAGGAAAAATCCAGAAAATCATATAAAATCTAAAATATTAGAAAATGATATTTAAAATTAAAATCAGTCGAATACAAGAAGTAAATCGAAAAATACGATCGAAAAACTGAATACGCAACTAGTACGTATTCCGGGAACGGGGTATTACATTTCACCAAGATCGTATGTCGATTTCATCCGGAGCGCTCAAGCCGAGATCGTGTGTCGATTTTATCGAGATGTGTGTCAATTTCGCCAAGTGATAGACTGAAGTTCATTGGAAATCGGCTCAGATTTGAAAAATCTACACCAAGGTGGAGAATTGTAGGGAGAGAGAGGAGATAGAGGAGATGGAAGAAGGTAGCACAGAGATCGGAAGATAAAGGAGCAAGACGACGCATTGGAACAGGCCAGGTTAACTCCCGGTCGACCGCATGGTCGACCGTGGAGAAGGCCAGTCGAGACATGGGTCGGCCGGTAGAGACATGGCTCGGTCGACCGGCCGGTCGACCGACAGACGAGTTTTGGCTTTCCTTTTGGGATTTAGATTCCTTTTCTGTTTAGGATCAAATACCGCTGGGGTTTCCTAAAACCCAGAGACTCTGTGTTTATAAATAAGGGCTAGAGCCCTCATGTATTATATCCCACTGAAAATCTCCATTGAAAATCCTTGAAGAAGGAATAATTTGTAATTGATTGCTGAATCAATAAAATCTCTTTCTCCCTTACCCCGAGGACGTAGGCACGTTGCCGAACCTCGTTAAATACTATGTTGATTACTTTTCTCTATTGTTTCTCTGTTCTTATCATGTTGGGTACGTCTCCGGCTGCATAAGTCTCCGCCTGGTTGGTGGATTCCTCAGAGGGGTTGTTGTGGTGCGCACAACAAGTGGTATTAGAACCATGACTCTCTAACTGACTGGCTCTATTCAGTCTACATGTCTTCAGCTGATGGTCCAATCAAGTCTGAATAGAGCACACCGAACACCATCATCGGCTTCAACAAACTGGATGCACACCCCTCCTATGCAAGCTTAACCATCTTCTCACTAGAAGATCAACTGTTCATCGAGATTACAATACCTCACCTTTACGTGAAATCTAACTAGTCATAACACTTCACCTCTACGTGAAGTCTCTCCACCTCTACGGGAAGTTCCAATCAGCTTCTCGAAAACCCAAATAGCTTCATACAGGTTGCATCACCAAATGTGGTTGCTCCTTTACGGCTGCCTACGTACCTTGCCCAAAGGATCAAGCCAACCATAGTTCATTTAAATGAGCTCCATCAAGCTCAAGCACTTGTACCTGAATCTTCAGCAGTGAACCTATCTGGCTGAGTCATATGAACCTCCTCACTACCATCATGGAGAACAATGGCCTTCAACTTGAGCTTGTCGCGGTCACAAGCTTGAGATTCATGCTTCTTCACCCACGTGCATGGTTTTACCTTGGTTCCAATGGCTGCAAACAGTTCGACATTCTCATCAATGTCTTCAACCTGTTCAGTATCAACTCTGGCTGCATGATCTCTACCCGGTATCACATCCGGTGAAGTCTTCACTGATACCGAACCAACTGGAGATGGTGGAATAGCATCAACCTCCACCCGCTGCGATACTTTCTTGGTTTTCGTCCTCTCCAACTGCTGAGAGATGGTAGAATTCAACACTGAAGTCTCATCAAACATGACATACTGACTCAACATGATCTTCTTGTTTTCGGGGTCCCATAACCTGTAGCCTTTCATATTTCTTTTGGCACCCAAAAATACAAACTTCTTTGCTCGCGAATTCACCATGCCATCTTTGGCATTGAAGTAGGTCGGACTTCCAAATTCTCGTAGCAAACCGTGATCTTGAGCAGCTTTCCTAGACTAAATTTCCAATGGAGTTTTACCTCCTATCGCAGTCGATCCATTTATGAGATGGCTAACATACACAATCGCCTCAGCTCATAACATTTTGCCTAATCTTACATTAGACAACAAGCACCGAACCTTCTCCAGTAAGGAACAGTTTATTTCCTTAGCCAACCCATGTATACCTTCTATGAACTGAGTACTAATACCAGTGTTTTGGCCAACGTAGGAATTGGTTCATATCTCTTTCAACATTACCAATCTGTAACTCCTTGATCTTCCTACCTGTATGCTTCTCTATTCTTCCTTTCTACTTCACCAACATATGTAAGGCTTCATCCCTTTGTCTCATGGCATATATCTAACAATACCTAGATAAACTATCAATAAAAGAGACAAAGTACCTGTGACCTCCAAGCGATGCAGTCTTAGCAGGTCCCCAAATGCTTACGTAAACACAAACAAGAAGACCTTCTGAGCGGTGAGTACTGGTGCTGAATTTCACCTTCTTCTTGTCCAGAATGCTGTGTTCACCCTCTAATTTGCATGTAGCAGTACCTTCCAATGATCCCTTCTTTGTAGGATCTTACAAAGACCGTTCACCTCCTTGTCTGACCTTCACCTGCCAGATCTTTGTGCAACCATCATCTGAAGAATTAGAAGTCTCCACCTGACTTGTAACCGTTCTACCCTTCAAGTAGTAGAGATTGTTCCGGCGGACGCCCTTCATCACCACCATTGAGTCTTTGATCATCTTGAGAACACCATCTCGTATAGATATCACAAGACCCAGTGCTTCCAAAGCGCCAACAAAGATAAAATTCCTTTTGAGTTGAGGTACATACCTCACCTCCTTCAATTCTCGTACTATCCCATCATCCATCTTGATACGGACTATACCATCCCTTCTATATTACACGGATGATCATCACCCATGACCGTGTAACAATCATCTAGCTTCTCAAAACTAGAAAATCAGGCCCTATTCGGGCATACATGATAGGTAGCTCCAGTATTCAAGATTCACTCAGCATTATCTAAGTAATCAACAGTAGGAGTAGTAATAGAGAGAGAAAATACTGATGACTCTGAATCTGATCCATCTGCCTGTGCGAGATTCGTCTTAGTGTTTGACTCCATCTTCTTACTTTTGGCCTTCGGGCAATCAACTTTCTAGTGCCCTAGCTCCTTACACAAGGTGTACTGATTCCTCTTTAGATCTCTGAAGCCTGATCTAGACTTCGATCTTCCTGATCATCTCTTCCCTTCCTATTTGAACTCCTGCCTCTTACTGCCAATGCCTCTACTATTGTGTTCCCTGAAGAAGATTGTCTGTCATGTCTCATTGCTTCATAACTTACAAGAGTAGCAGACACCTCACTGTAGTTAAAGGATTTTCTTTCATTGATCAATGTGAGAGTAAAGGTCTCATACTCTTCCCTAAGAAGAGAATTCAATAGGATTACCGCCTTATCCTCTTCAATCGTCTCCATATCCACATTAACTAGATCTATAAGAAGCCTCATGTAGTGATTCAAGTGTTCATTAATGGAGCATCCTCTTTGCATCTGAAAACTATAAAGCTTACTTTTCAACTACAACTGCGATTATATGCTTTTCGTCAGATACTTCTTCTCCAGGATTTCCCATAGCTACCTCGCGATGTCTCATGCAACACATGATACCTGATGTCTTGCGTCAAACAAGACCTGATCAAGCCACACGCCGTATGGTTCATCTTTTCCTAATCTTCTTCTGTTGTTGATGCTCACTTCTTCTCTAACCATAGAGTGTCCTCGAGGTTTGATGCCGTCAGCGCATCCATTACCTCACACCTCTACATACCGAAGTTATTCTTGCCGTCGAACTTCACCACATCAATCCTCAATGGATGTGAATTTATGGATTTCCCCGACGATGCACTTTCTCCAGCCATCTTCTCAAATGATTTCTCAAAACAATGCGGAAAACAAACGGAGTTAGATAAAACAAACTAGGTAAAGATAGGATCTTTACCTCCACGTGAAACCCTCGAAGAGTTTTTCGAAGCAATCTACTCCTCCAAATTGATTCCTCAAGCAATCTACACGCTATTTTTAGATCGACACATGATCCCATAAACAGTCCCAATGCTGCTTTCAAATCAACACACGATCTCTGCCAAACAGCAACTGATGCCCTTGAAATCAACACACGATCTCACGACGAATCTGAGATGCTCTGATACCAATTGTTGTGCGCATGACAACAACCCCTCTGAGGAATCCACCAACCAGGCGAAGACTGATACAGCCAGAGACGTACCCAACATGATAAGAACAAAGAACAATAGAGAAAATAATTAACACAGTATTTAACGAGGATCGACAATGTGCCTACATCCTCGAGGCAAAGGAGAGAGAGATTTTATTGATTCAACAATCAATTACAAATTATTCCTTCTTCAAGGAATTTTCAATGGAGATTTTCAGTGGGATACAATACATGAGGGCTTTAGCCTTTATTTATAGCCACAGAGTCCCTGGGTTTTAAGAAACCCCAGCTAGATTCGATCCTAAATAGAAAAGGAATCTGAATTCCAAAAGGAAAGCAAAAACGCGTCTGTCGGTCGACCGACCCATGTCCACGGTCGACCGTGCGGTCGACCGGACCTAAACCGAGAGCAACCTGCTTTCAATCGGTCGACCGGGGCGGTCGATCGTTCCATGCCACGGTCGACCGGGTGGTCGACCGGGCTAACCCTATGCACGTTGTGCACACCAGTCGACCAGGCGGTCGACCGACCTTCTCCACCAGTCGACCGTGCGGTCGACCGGGAGCTATCCTGGCCTGCTCCAATGCGTCATCTTGCTTCATTGTCTTTCGATCTCTGTGCTACCTTCTTCCATCTCCTCTATCTCCCCTCTCCCTACAAGCACGTTTTGGCTTTCCTTTTGGGATTCAGATTCCTTTTCTATTTGGGATCGAATCAGCTGGGGTTTTCTAAACCCAGGGATTCTGTGGCTATAAATAAGGCTAGATCCTTCATGTATTGTATCTCACTGAAAATCTCCATTGGAAATTTCTTGAAGAGGGAATAATTTGTAATTGATTGCTGAATCAGTAAAATCTCTCTCTCCCTTGCCCCGAGGACATAGGCACGTTGCTGAATCTCGTTAAATACTGTGTTGAATGCTTTTCTCTATTGTTTCTTTGATCTTGTCATGTTGGTATTTCTCTGGCTGCATCCGTCTCCGTCGGGTTTGGCGAATCCTCAGAGGAGTTGTTGTCGTGCACACAACAAGTGGTATCAGAGTCATGCCCCGAACTTAGTGTGTGTGGTGATGTTCGACGATATAGATCCCCTGAATGGCGCAAAAGTACAATGGGCCTACCCACCCCACTGGCGTAAAAAGACACAATAGGCCTCCGTGAAGCTAATATTGGGCTCTCGAGAAATTTAGCAGTGGTGCTACTTTGCAATGGGTGCATACCTGTCACACGATCTGTCACGCGGTGTAGAGGAGTGACCAACTGCAGTTGGTACTTCACATAAGGCGTGCCGCCACCTCATGCAGTAAAGAGTTGGATCTCGATGGAGCATTTGATCTCTCAGTGTGAAGATAGTTGAGCTTGCAGGGAGATTCTTTGTTCGGGGGGTTTTTTGTGATTTTGGTCAAACAAATAGTCCCACATCGACGTGAGGATGGTCTTGGGTATATAGGATTTGGGCAGCTCCACCTAAAAGACTAGTCTTTTAGGATGGTGCCCAAGTCCTTCAGTTCATTCAACTAATTCTAATAAATAGATTTGATTCCAAATCTTCTCGGGATGATTCTAGTCAAACTTTTATTACTATTATTATTATTATTTAGAAAACTAAACTTTATTATTTTAACATAAAGTAGTTTTTTTGTATATTTAAACTGTTAGCCCAGAGGTCTTTCACCTTAGTTTTGATGATGACTAACTTATGAAGTTTAGTTTACTAATGATCTTGTGTTTATATAGTTTCAGTTATTGATCAAGATCATAATAGGTGTTTAGCTTTAGGAGTTTTGGAGTTAACACATGTAGATTTAAGAGCTCGCGCGTCAAGATCGCATCTAGCTCTCGGATGGAGTCAAGCTCTTTGGATAGTGTTTGGATCGAGTCAGCTTAGAGAAGGAGTTCTACAAGAAAACTTCAGTTTGTTTGGTTTTAGTGTGTTTTAGATCTTGTGTAAGATAGACTAGTGTTGATATGCTCAAGTTCACACACAAGTTCAATACGTTTGGCTTTCAGTTTAACCAGTTTTAGATTTCAAGTACACATATATACGATTTTCATGAATAGATAGAATCAAAATAAGTTTACATGGTTTATGTATATTGAATTTCATCTATATACATCTATGCTTCATATATTTAGAAAAATTTATTTTGATGGTTCTATTTCATGTGTTTAAAGTTTTGTAATTAACAAAACTTATTTTTGATTTAATGCTAAAAACATAGATAAATCTTTTATATGTGTATTAAATTCTATCTATACACTCTATACTTCAAAAGAGTTTAAATATCTTATTTTTTGTATTTATAAAAGTTTGAGAAAAATAGGATTTCCATTCCAAAGTTTCTATTTTAGAAAATGTCAATTTTGGTTAAAGCTTAATTTCTATATCATAAAAATAGTTTAAATTGTTTGTAATATGTGTTGATTTTTGGTCACACATATTTGTTCTTAAAATATATATGAGAACTTATTTTTGCAGAATTTATGAGATTTTATGAGATTTTATAGGTGTTAAAAAGATTAAGTTTTAAACCCTATAAACCCTGCCTTGAGCCTGCTGGCGGTCGACCGGCCGGTCGACCGTACCAGAGCTTGCTTGACCGGGCGATCGACCGATGTGTATAAGGACGTGCACAAGGCCTTGCCTATAAGGCCTATCGACCGGGCGGTCGACTGACTGTAACTACCCAACTCTCGGGTAGTGCCGGTCGACCGGGCGGTCGACCGACAAGGCTGAGTGCCTTTAGGCTCGGTCGACCAAGTGGTCGACCGGTAGGCGAGTTTGCCTGGGCAGTCGATCAGGCGATCGATCGATGACAACGGTCAGAAAAATGACTGTTGGCTGGTCGACCGCCGGTCGACTGACAGGTCAAAATTAACCTTTTCTGGACCCCAACCGCTATATTCTTTAGAGCCTATAAATAGAGGTTCTCTGAACTGTTTTAATCAATATTTTCAAGGGCTATTCTTCCCATCTTTTCAAGTATTTTGTAGCAAGTTTAAAAGAAATTTTTGAGCCTAAAATCTTTATCTTTTATTTGTTTTCAAAGTGTTGAAAAAATCAAAGAAAGGAAGTCTGTGGGAAATTGATTTTGACCTTTATTTACATATCATCTAGTGTTTTTTTTTCAAGCATTTTCTTTGTTATTCTCTTTTCCAACACTTTGTTTTCTCACATTTGAACTATCTTCTCTAATCATATCTAATAAGATCATGTTTTTGTGAGAAAAATTATTTGTGGTCTATTGTGATCACTAAGTGTTGTTTGTGATCATTGGATCACCAAGATTGTAATCTTTTTTTTACTTTGGCTTTGTACTTATCTCTCTTGTGTAGAGGTGATTGTGTTTGAGAGAGGAGTAGTGTACTCTAAGTGTAGAGTAGTAATTCCTCAGTGGAGGTCCTTTTGTGGAAGGTTCTATGTGGACATAATGGAAATTCTTCTGTGTGAAGGCGGAGACGTAGAGTAGTGCTCGAACCTCGAATATATCTTATTGTTTGCGCTTGATCCACTATCTCTCAACTCTATCTCTCTTATATCTTGCATTATTTTGTATTGCACATATTCATATGCTAGATATAGTCTGTGTGTGCCCACACTTATGTTGAACCAAGAGAGCTTCATATAGCACCTCAACTTTTAATTTAGAGGAATCTTGAGGAGTAGTTCCAGAACCCTTCATGGAAAATTTGGGCTCACTTTTGATTACACATAGTGTGTTACAATTGAGTTTTTAATTTCACATCATTTGTCCTAAATTAGCAAGTACCCCTATTCACCCTCCTCTAGGTGTATTTCAATTGCTATTAGAGCTTGATGTTCTATATTTGGGTCTAACAATCTTGAGTTAAAGATCTTACTTTTAGCTAATCTAGATTAGCATTTACACATATATTATTTATACACTCATGGATTTCCTTGCCCCTCCTATGTATGATGTTACCAACATCGATATGTGAAAGTTTAAGATGAGTGCATACCTTAAATCTCTAAGATTGCATGTTTACCTTGCCACTACTAAGAAATCTTATCTTGATAATGACAAGCATATAGAGACTAATGTACAAGCCTTAGTGGCACTTAAGCACACACTTAGCAAAAATCAATTTTCTATGATTTCTCATTATGATTCTGCCTTTGCAGTGTGGAATACATTAACTTCTTCTGAGGTACAAATGACAAACTATATGGAGAAGGAACCCCTAATGGATGAGTCCGACGAAGCTTACTATATGGTCCAAGGGAATGAGTCCCTTGAGACACATTTGGATACTCATCTAGATGATAGTGCTCACTCTTCTAATGATGATCATGATAGTATGGATGCCCATACTTAAATGAAGAGCTTTCCTTATTTTGTGAAAACTTGTTAAATAAATATAAACTTTTGAAAAAGAAAAGTTTTGAATTAAAAGAAGAATAAAATTTTGTTTTCTAAACTAAACATGGTTTTGCAAGAGAGGGTTGAGATTTCAAATGAAAGGAGTTCATTAAAAACCCAACTTGACCTTGTTTTAAAAGAAAATGGATTTTTAAAGAATAAAAGTGATTTTGATCATATTTTGAAGAAAAATGAGGTTTTGTCTTCAAACTTGATTTTGTTTTAAAAGAAAATAATTCTTTAAAAATAAAAATTGTTTTAATTTTAAAAGATCTAGATTTAGTTTCAAAGAAAAATATTTCTTTAAAAAATGATTTTGATTCTCATGTTTGTCAGCTACTATAAATTCGTCTTCTATTGATAAACATATAGCATACTCTACTTCTTCTTTAATCATTGAAAATGATATTTGTATTTTGAAGAAGAGTGTAGATTGTTTGCGCTCCACTTTGAGCCAAGTGTGCCATGAACCACACACGATTAGAATCTATATTTCTAAAGAAATACTCCACATATTCATACACACAAAACACTGCATACACATGCTTATCATGATCACACACGAGACACCATGTATGCTCATGTGTACACTTTCAAGAGATGTTTGGTGGAGGACCACCATGGTTTGGAGACTTAGAGAATAGTTCATATGGTTTTGGTAACTATCTCTAAACTCTTATTTTAGTTTACATACTTTTACATTGATAATTTTTTGCATGTTGTGATTTTAATGCTCATAATGTTAAATACAATGTTATTAGACATGTGATATACATAAATAGTCATTGAAATACACTAATGTTCATATAGATGCATATTTTGTGTTCTCACTATAGTTTAAATACTATATATTATACTAGTTCTAAAACACATGCATTTAGACTAATAATCATGTTTTTTTTGTAATTCATATAGTGATTACTTGTTTAGATGTAGTTTTTGTTAAAACTTGTGTTTATACTTATACAAGTAGTGAGGTACACTTGATTATTATATGTTTGTACTTCATTATTTATTTGTACTCATTACATGTACATGTATACCTAGTTTTAATGATTCTTTCATTTATACTTGCTTTCCCTATTTTGTACATGTTTAGGTTCATGTATATGTTATTTTTGTCTAAAACTAATAGATATACATATATATCCTTGAGTCACTTGCTTGCATGCAAAGTTTCATTTTGACTTGTTTTTTTGGAATATGTATGTATTCTTTTAGAATTGACAAACATACATATACCTTAATGCTTGTTTAGTTTTTATAACATTTTTAGTTTTGATGTTTGTCTTGAGGCTTATTGATTTATTTCATGAATATACTATTCACATGATTCTTGTACACTCACATTATTTTTGTTTACTCATAACTTTATTTTATGAGCACATTTTTGAGCTTTATAGATCTTGAGTGACATTTTTGTATACTTAGCAATGCTTTATTGGATATATGATTTGTTTTCATATTTTGAAAGATCTTTAACTAGTTTTCAAAAATTATTTTAAACTAGTTTTCTCCATTCTTAAATTGGTAGAGTTTTCAAACATGTGAATTATTTTTAAACTTCTATTTTTGATATCCCTACCAACTCAAGGGCGGTTGGATGGGCGACCATGTCTTGTATACCCTTATTGAATTTCTTTTAAACTTGTACATGAATAGGGTGGTAGGTATGAATTATACACATAATCTTCATGATATTTCATATGTTTGTATACTCATATTTGTTTCTTATACATGTATGCTTCAAATTTCAATTGGTATTTTTTTTCATACGTACATATATATGATCTTAATTGTGCTTGTTTTGCAATATCTTTACACATTTTTAAAGCACAAAATTGTTTATGCTAAGTTGACTTAATTCTAAATATTTATTGGTATCTTTACATGATTTTGCATTAATTTACAATTGGTATTTATATTTTTTGGTATCAAAATGTATTTCATGCTTCATTTCAATTGGTACTTACAATTGGTATCAATTTCACATTCATTGATATCAAAATCTACTGTTGATATCTTAAAATTTTTGTTTATCTACAAGCGGTACCAACATTTATTTTGTTAACTAAAATTTGATTTCAATTGGTATCAAAATTCATTTTATATACTCATGCTTTTTATATATGTACGGATCATATCTAAAGTAACATTATATTGCTCTGATATATACATATAAATATTTTCTTGTGCTTTAAACATATGTGCCATACACTTTTAGTACAAATTATTTCTTGCTAAGTTTGATTTAGTCCTTAATGTTAATTATTTTTCAATTAGTATCCTATACAAGCTAATGCATTATTTTTATTGGTATTTCATTAAGGGGAGAAAAATTCTTGTTTTATTTTTCAATTGGTTTTACTTTTCAATTAGTATCTTACTCCCACTTTTTATGATGAAAATTACTTTATTTTGGTATATGCTAACATTTTCAATATTAGTATTATTTTCAAATTGGTGTCCTTATTGCAAAATGAATATAGTGTTTACCTAAAAATTTAGTTTTTACTTTCAATTGATATCATGTCCTTTTATTGGTATTAAAAAGATTGTTACTTTCAATTGATTGTGTTCATTGGTATCAAATTTTAATTTTAAAATATGTTTATTGGTTTGTTTGTCTTCAACCCTTTGTTGATGAGTGACAAAAAAGGAGAGAAAGATTCAGCTTTATATATGCATATTTTGAAAACACCTAGAGGAGGGTGAATAGGTGTTAATGCTAATCTAATGATCTTTTTAAAACAACTAAGTATAAATGATGCAAGCGGTCACTCAAAATAAGAAATTGAAGCCGAATTTCCCGTGAAGGGCTCTAGAACTTCTCCTCTTTGATTCCTCTAGATTATGAGTTGAGATGTGCAATTGCTTTCTTGTTGAGATGAGTAAAGACCGAAAAATGCAAGTCAATAAAATGATTGAAATGATGAAGAGCAAATAAACAATATCACAAGTTAGGAATGTAAAGCAATAAGGAAACCAATCGCAAACACCAGTAATTTGTTTCGAGTTCGAGCCACCGCTCTACGTCCCCGCCTCCACCACTGTGAAGGATTTCCACTAAATCCACAAAAGGAATTTTCACACCGGAACCTTTACACCCAAGGGGATTACAAATGGTCTACATAAGACCGGAGTACCCAACTCCACCAAATCCAACCTCTACACAAGAGGGATCTCAACATAAGTAAAGACATGTCACTTGGTAAGCAAAGACCACAAACTCTCTCTTACAACTTCTTACAGAGTGGAGATGATTTTTGGCTCAAGAAGTGAAGTGAGAAAATTTTCAATTGTAAAGAAGTAAAATAGCTTGTAAACCAACTGAAATTAACCACAGAGAGCACTTTTGAGAATGAAAGCAAGAAAACTTTTCTTTTCTTTTGAAACTTGAAAACAATGGGAATTTTTCTTGTATTCAACAAAGGACTAATGACATCTATTTATAGGGATTTTGCTAAATGCATTTCATAATTGAATCTAGGTCAATAGGGCAGAGTATAGCCACCAGGAAATCAGAATAGCTGAAAGAGATATCAAAATCAAAGCAGATTCCAAGAAATAGCCGTTGGGGCTTCTGGCGGCTGTCGGTCGACCGGTAGCCTACATGGCAAAAGAGCCGTTGGCTTCGGTCGACTGGTCCGGTCGACCGCAGGCTAAACACAAATAATTTTTTGAACTGTCGGTCGACCGGGCCGGTCGACCGACAAAACCCGAGACTGAGGGTCTTGCAGTCGGTCGATCGGTCGGTCGACCGCAAGGTCTGTCGGTCGACTGGCCCGATCGACCGGCAGACGTGCACAGACGTGCACGCCCAAGGCCACAAGGCTCGATCGACCAGACGGTCGACCGATCTGGCCTGAAAGAGATCCGGTCGACCGCCCGGTCGGCCGTTAGGCCTGAAATAGATTTTATAAATAAAGATTTTGAACTTGGAATAATTTTTAAAATATTTTGAAATGGTTTGAAGTTTAAGTAGCATGCTATAGAGGATGAAATACATGTTTTAAACTAGATGTAAAAATATGAAATATTTTGAGACATGTATATCAATCAAAACATGTACCTAAGCCAACTAACCAAAACAAAACATGTATTTTTGGAAAGTGAAAATGTGTGTGTGAGTTTTCTTGCGCCAAGTTATCATAACCTAACTCTTTAACATACTAATTCTTTCAATGGTTCTAGGTGACTACAAGATCTTCAATATGGGCTTCTCCATATGCAATGTTGAATAATTTGAATTCTTGATCCCGAATTGAGTCAACTTGAGTCAAAAAACACCTTCCTTTAGGGAAGAAAACATCTTGAATTCTTAGAACCCTGAAATACACTTAAACACTAAAATATGATTAGTACAAATAACTATATATGTTTTGTAATCATTAAAACTCTAAAACCGGGTGATTGTAACCTTGGGCCAATAATCTCCCCCTTTTTGATGTTGACAAAACATATGAGTTATTTATCAAAAAATAGGAAAGGAGCTTGGAAACTGCCCCTCAAATCATGCTATATCATGCTAGATATATAATGGCTATATACATGAACGAATAGTATGAAAAAGAAAATATCAAAATAATATCTCAAACTTAAACTCAAAACTTAAACTAACTTTTCAAAATTAATTACTCAAAACTTAAACTCAAAACTTAAACTAACTTTTCAAAAACAATAACTCAAAACCTAAACTCAAAACTTAAACTAACTTTTCAAAAACAATAACTCAAAACTTAAACTAACTTTTTCTCTCCCTTTTTGTCATACATCAAAAAGGGTAAAAACAATGTTTGAAAAAATGAAAGAAAATTTCATGAATCCATAACACAAACATTCAATTCACCACAAATGAAAAAAAATCTATTATAGTCTAGTGATTTTGTAAAAATATCGGCAAGCTGAAAATCGGTAGAAACATAATCAATTTCAATATCACCTTTCTCATAATGATCTCTAAGGAAGTGATATCGAATGTCAATGTGCTTAGTCTTACTATGTTGATTTACTTTTTAGTCATATGAATAGTACTAGTATTATCACAAAATATTTTAATATGGTCAAAATGCAAATCATAGTCAAGGAGAGTATGTTTCATCCAAAAGACTTGTGCACAATAAGCCCTCACCGCAATATACTCCGCCTAGGCGGTTGAGAGGGCTACCGAATTTTGTTTCTTGAAAGACCATGAAACAAGACAATTACCGAGAAATTGACATGTTCCACTTGTACTCTTCATATCCACTCTACAACCCGCATAGTCTGCATTCGAAAAACTCGTCATTGAAAATTGTCCGATTTTCGGATACCACAAACCCATTTCAATTGTGCCCTTAAGGTATCTAATAATGCGTTTTACCGCAATCAAATGGGACTCTTTAAGACACGATTGAATCGAGCATAAATACATACACAAAACATAATGTCTGGCCTACTAGCCGTTAAATACAACAAACTACCAATCATGCTACGATAGAGTTTAATGTCTACATTTGTACCTTGTTTATCCTTGTCAAGCTTTGTGGTGGCAGCCATGCGAGTTTCGCTTGTCTTAGCCCCTTTAAGCCCAAATTTCTTGATAAGTTCCTTCGTGTACTTGACTTGATTGATGAAAATTCCATCCTTTCTTTGCTTGATTTGGAGACCAAGGAAGTAGTTAAGCTCGCCCATTATAGACATCTCAAATTCCTCCTTCATGCATGATTCAAAAGCTTTGCAAAGATTTTATTAGTAGAACCAAATATGATATCATCAACATATATTTGAACTATAAGTATATCATTTTCAACATGTTTGGTAAACAAAATAGTATCTATTTTTCCTTTAGTAAAACCATTTGAAATAAGAAATGAAGAAAGTCTTTTATACCAAGCCCTAGGGGCTTGTTTTAAACCATAAAGAGCTTTGTCTAGTTTGAAAATAAAATCCAGATGTGTAGGATCAACAAATCCGGGGGTTTGTTCAACATATACTTCCTTTTCAATAAATCCATTTAAGACAGCACTTTTTACATCCATTTGAAAAAGTTCAAAATCTTATATGAAGCAAATGCAAGTGTCATCCGTATGGCTTCAAGCCGTGCTACGGGTGCAAAAGTTTCCTCAAAATAGATACCTTCGACTTGAGTGTAACCTTGGGTCACTAACCTAGTTTTATTCCTAACAACATTGCCCGACTCATCCAACTTGTTCCTAAAATCCATTTAGTATCAATTGTTGGTCTATCATGGGGCCTAGGAACAAGATGCCAAACTTGATTGCGCTCGAATTGATTGAGCTCCTTTTGCATGGCAAGCAACCAATATGAGTCGCCCTCGGCTTCGAGGATGTTCTTTGGTTCAAAATGAGAAATAAATGCATAGTCTCCACAAAGATCATGAAGTTTAGAACGAGTAGTTACCCCTTTTGATACTTCACCTATAATAAGATCCTTAGGATGATGTGGAGTGAATCTCTAATCCTTTGGAAGTGGTTGTGATGGTTCCACTTCAACTTCTTGAACTTCACTTTCCTCATTAACTTTAGGCACGTCTTCAGAGTAGGTAAATCCTTCAAGGTAATTTTCTCCATGTCTCATTTAGGGAATCTATTTTTATAACATTCTCAACAAACACATTAGATTCCTCAAACTTTACATGTATATATTCTTCAATAGTCAAAGATAATTTATTGAAGACTCTATAAGCTTTACTAGTGTTAGAGTAACCAATAAAAATTGTTTCATATAATTTTGCATCAAATTTACCTAAATTATCTTTAGTATTCAAAATAAACATTTACAATCAAAAACCTTAAAGTATGAAATATTTGGTTTTCTAGAATAATAAATCTTAAAACATGTTTTAGAAGTGTTTTTGTATAAGAAACCCTATTTGATATGTAGTAAGATGTGTTTACGGCCTCAGCCCATAGGTATTAAGGGAGACCATACTCATTTATTATTGTCCTAGCCATCTCTTATAATGTACGATTTTTCCTCTCAACGACTCCATTTTGTTGTGGAGTTCTAGGATAAGATAGTTCATGCTTAATTCCATATTCTTCGCAAAAAGTGGTAAAGGGTTGGTTATTGAATTCACCACCTCTCTGTCACTTCTTATTCTTAAAATAGAAGAATCTTTTTTCTTTTCAACTCTTTTCTTAAAAGCTTGAAAATGTGAAAAGGCTTGATTTTTATGTTCTAAAAGAAACCCAAGTAAAACGAGAAAAGTAATCAACTAAAACGAAAGCAAAACGATTCCCACTTAGACTTTTGGTTTTAGTAGGACCAAACAAATCCATATGGTTCAACTCCAAAGGTCGTGATGTCATGATATCCTGATTGATTTGAAAGAGACTTAGTTTGTTTCTCAAGTTGGCACGTATCGCAAATCCGGTCCTTTTCAAATTTCAAGTAAGGAATACCTTTCACCATTTCTTTATTGTTTAATTTAGATAGATGGTCAAAGAAATGTGGCCTAATCTCCTATGCCACACCAAGAGTCATCATCGAAGGCCTTCAAACAAGTAGCATTGCATAGCATATTAGCATATCAATCATGTATACATTATTTTCACGAATCTGAAAAATTACATGCATTGGATTGTCTATCAATTACACTACATGCTAGGTCATCAAAAACAACATTAAAACCTTTCTTACAAAGTTAACTAACACTCAAGAGATTATGCTTGAGGCCATCAACTAAAATAACATTTTCTATTAAAGAGATGTAACAAGTTTAACATTACCAATACCAATGATCTTTCCTTTGGCGTCATCTCCGAAGGTGACGGTGCCACCTTCATGGTATCTTGATAGGGATGTAAAATTGTTGATATCCCAAGTCATGTGCGTTGAGCAACCACTATCAAGATATCACTGCTCCCTGCGTTGTTGGGCTTTGGAATGTACCTACATCATTTAACAAAATCGTTGACTTTGGTACCCAAACTTTCTTGGGTCCTTGAATGTTAGTATTCCGAACCCAAACATGATTATGTGAAGCATTTATCCTATCATAGAAAAATTTAACTAAATCACCCTTTCGGCCATAATATGTGCATGTATAAACTTTGCCATACATGAATGCATGATGAGTGGTGGAGCGTGGACATATTTAGGGTGCTTTGCATGATGTAATGGTTGTGATTTATGAACATGAGAGTGTGTAGCATGTGATTGTTTCTTTGGGATATGTTTCTTAGGAAACATAGCCTCTAGTCTAGTTTTATTAAATTCACACTTCTTTAAAACATCTCCTAATGAGTCAATTTTCTTCTTTAGCATGGAAATCTCATCTTTATCAACTAGTGAAAATTTACCTTTGCAAGAAATTTATAGTTATCAAAATCCTTTTGTGTAGAAGCAAGGGTAGAAATAATTCATCTTTTTCTTTTGAGAGAATGAAAACTTTGTGGTTAAGAGATTCATTTTCCTTTTTCATTTTCAAATATTTTTTTTGAGAAAATCAAGTTATGAGCTAATTCATCTATAGACAATTCACAATCATCAATAGATGTATCGGGGTTTACCTTACTTGTGCTCTCATTTGCCATGAAGCACACGTTGGCGGTGTCGGCTTCTTTATCGGATTCAATTTCCGAATCCCAAGTAGCCTTTAAAGCCTTCTTTTTGTATGGCTTCTTGAAAGTGGAGGGTTTGCCTTTGTTCTCCGGACATTTCGCAACAATGTGTCCCAATTTTCAGTAATTGAAGCAAATGATTTTCTTCCCTTCTTTGCCTTACCATCTTCTTCTATTTTGGAATTTGGCCTTGTTGTACATTCTCCGAACATTTTCACAAGAAGAGAAAGATCTTCATCATCCTCTTCATCGGAGTAGGCGGAAGAGCTTTTGAAAGCTATTGCTTTCTTCTTCGGATGAGCCATCTTTTCTCTTGCTTTTCTTTCCATCTCATGGGTTTTGAGATTCCCAATGAGACCGATAAGTTTCATTTCTTTGTTGTCATTGAGCTCCTTCAAAGTTGTGGCTTTGACTTCCCAAGATAAGGGAGAGCACAGATAATCTTCCTTACTTTTTGGTCATTGTCAATCCCGTCACCTAAAGAAGAAAGACCGTTAGTAATCCTTGTAAATTTAGTAACCATATCATCTATGGTTTCATTCTCTTGCATGGAAAGTTTTCATACTGGGAACGAAGAAGGTCGATCTTGGCCCTCTTTACTTGTGAGGTTCCCTCATGAGTGACTAGTAGGTGAGTCAAATCTCATAAGCGGATTTGCAATGAATGACTCTAAAATATCATCATCATTAAGAGCTTAAAGTAAGGCATAGTGTGCCCTAGCATTAGCGTCAAACTCTTTCATAGCAATATCGGACCAAGTGTCCTCATCACCAAGGGGTGCGCTAAATGGTTTAGTCACCACCTTTGCAACCCGGCTCCCTAAGAATTGTAAAAACACAGTCATCTTAACCTTCCATATGAGAAAGTTAAGGCCATCAAACTTGGTGGGGTTTTAATTCCTTTGGCCATTTTTACTAAGTGAATAAGGATGAAATATGAATAGAGTGATTAGCAATATTAAATCTTTCTAGGTTGTTTAGCCAAGAGCCTAGAGACCGAAGCTCTGATACCAATTGAAAAACACCTAAAGGAAAGGTGAATAGGTGTTAATGCTAATCTAATGATCTTTTTAAAACACTAAGTATAAATGATGCAAGCGGTCACTCAAAAAAGAAATTGAAGCCGAATTTCTCGTGAAGGGCTCTAGAACTTCTCCTCTTTGACTCCTCTAGATTATGAGTTGAGGCACGGAATTGCTTTCTTATTGAGATGAGTAAAGACCGAAAAAAGCAAGTCAATAAAATGATTGAAATGATGAAGAGCAAACAAACAATATCACAAGTTAGAAATGTAAAGCAATGAAAAGCAATAAGGAAACCAATCGCAAACATAAGTAATTTATTTCGAGGTTTGAGCCACTGCTCTACGTCCCTGCCTCCACCACCCGTGAAGGATTTTCACTAAATCCACAAAGGAAATTTTCACACTGGAACCTTTACACCCAAGGGGATTACAAATGGTCTACACAAGACTGGAGTACCCAACTCTACCAAATCTAACCTCTACACAAGAGGGATCTCAACACAAGGAAAGACAAGTCACTTGGTGATCAAAAGACTACAAACTCTCTCATACAACTTCTTATAGAGTGGAGATGATTTTTGGCTCAAGAAGTGAAGTGAGAAAAATTTCAGTTGTAAAGAAGTAAAATAGTTTATAAACCAACTGAAAACTTTAACCAAAGAAAGCACTTTTGAGAATGAAAGCAAGAAAACTTTTCTTTTCTTTTGAAACTTGAAAACAATGAGAATTTTTCTTGTATTCAACAAAGGACCAATGACATCGATTTATAGGGATTTGCTAAATGCATTTCATAATTGAATCTAGGTCAATAAGGCAGAGTATAGCCACCAGAAAATCAGAAATAGCTGAAAGAGATATCAAAATCAAAGCAGATTCCAAGAAATAGCCGTTGGGGGCTTCTGGCGGCTGTCGGTCGACCGGTAGCCTACATGGCAAAGAGCAGTTGGCTTCGGTCGACTGATCCTGTCGACCGTAGGCTAAACAAAAATAATTTTTTGAACTGTCGGTCGACCGGACCGGTCGACCGATAAAACTCGAGACTAAAGGTCTTGCAGTCGGTCGATCGGTCGGTCGACCGCAGGTCGTCGGTCGACTGGCCCGGTCAACCGGCAGACGTGCACAGACGTGCACGCCCAAGGCCACAAGGCCCGGTCGACTGAACGGTCGACCGATCTGGCCTGAAACAGATCCGGTCGACCACCCGGTCGACCATTAGGCCTGAAATAGATTTTATAAATAAAGAATTTTGAACTTTGAATAATTTTAAAAATATTTTGAAATAGTTAGAAGTTTATGTAGCATGCTATAAAGGATGAAATACATGTTTTAAACTAGATGTAAAAATATGAAATATTTTGAGACACATATATCAATCAAAACATGTACCTAAGCCAACTAACCAAAAACAAAACTTGTATTTTTGGAAAGTGAAAATGTGTGTGTGAGTTTTCTTGAGCCAATATATCATAACCAAATTCTTTAACATACTAATTCTTACAATGGTTCTAGGTGACTACAAGATCTTCAATATGGGCTTCTCCATATGCAATGTTGAATAACTTGAATCCTTGATTCTGAATTGAGTCAACTTGAGTCAAAAAAATCTTCCTTTAGGGAAGAAAATATCTTGAATCCTTAGAACCCTGAAACACACTTAAACACTAAAATATGATTAGTACAAATTTATAATTAACAAAATTTATTTTGAATTTAATGTTAAAAACATATATATATCTTTTATATTGTATTGGATTCTATCCATACACTCTATACTTTAAAAGATTTTAAATATCTTTTTTTTGTATATATACAAGTTTGAAAAAAAATAGATTTTCATTTCAAAGTTTATATTTTGAAAAATATAAATTTTGATTTAAAATTTAATTTATATATTACAAAAATAGTTCAAATAGTTTATAATATGTGTTGATTTTTTGTCACACATATTTGTTCTTCAAATATTTATAAGAACTTATTTTTGTAATTTTATGAATCTTATGAGATTTTATAGGTGTTAAAAAGATCAAGTTTTGAACCCTATAAACCATAGCCTGAGCCTGCCGTGGTCGACTGAACCAGAGCTCAATCGACCGACCGGTCCACTGATGTACATAAAGACGCAACAAGGCCTTACCTATAAGACTGTTCGACCGCGCAGTCGGCTGACTGTACTATCCAACTCTCGGGTACTGCCGGTCGACCAGCAGTCGACCGACAAGGCTGAATGCCTTTATGCTCGGTCGACCGGGCGGTCGACCGGCAGGCGAGTTTGCCTGGGGCGGTCGACCGGGCGGTCGATCGGTGGCTCAATGGTAAAAAATATAACCGTTGGCCGGTCAACCGGCCTGTCGACCGACATGTCAAAATTGACCTTTTCTAGACCCCAACGACTATATTCTTGAGAGCCTATAAATAGGGGTTCTCTTGAGCTATTTTACGCAAGATTCTCAAGAGCTATTCTTCCCATTTTTTCAAGTGTTTTGCCGCAAGTTTAAAAGAAGTTTTTTGAACCTTAAATCTTTATCTTTTATTTATTTTCAAAGTATTGGAAAAATCAAAGAAAAGAAAGTCTTTGTGAAATTAGTTTTGATCTTTATTTACAAATCTATCTAGTGTTTTTTTTCCAAGTATTTTTCTTTGTTATTCTCTTTGTCAAACACTTTGTTTTCTCACACTTGGGCTATCATCTCTAATCCTATGTATAGGATCTTGTTTTTGTGAGAAGAATTGTTTGTGGTCTATTGTGATCACCAAGTGTTGTTTGTGATCATTGGATCACCAAGATTGTAATCTTTTTTACTTTGGCTTTGTGCCTATCCCTCTTTTGTAGAGGTAATTGTGTTTGAGAGAGGAGTAGTATACTCAAGTGTAGAGTTGTAATTCTTCAGTGGAGGTCCCTTTGTGGAAGGTCATGTGTGGTATATAGTGGAAATTCTTCTGTGTGAAGGCGGGAACGTAGAGCAGTGGCTCGAATCTCGAAACATATCTTGTTGTTTGCGTTTGATCCACTACCTCTCAACACTATCTCTCTTATATCTTGCATTACTTTATATTGCACATATTCATATGCTAGATATAGTTTGTGTGTGCCCACACTTGTGTTGAACTAAGAGAGCTTCATATAGCACCTCAACTCTTAACTTAGAGGAATCTCGAGGAGTAGTTCCAAAGCCCTTCATGGGGAATTCGGGCTCACTCTTAGTTACACATAGTGTGTTACAATTGAGTTTTTAAATTCCGCATCATTTGTCCTAAATTAGTAAGTATACCTATTGGCCCCCCTCTAAGTGTATTTCATAAACATTATTTCATTTTTTCTTTTCTTTTTATAATTTAAAACTAACTTTAAATCGAAAAATGACAAGTGCATCTGCTATCCCTTCTTTAAAAGGATAAAAGAGCAGTGAATCATAAGCAAATATTACCTGCCATAATAACACAAAGAAGCTGCCAGAACAAACACTAGCAAAAAAAGTCCAGAGAGAAGAACGTTTAGCAAAACAAATTTATTATATGTGGTTAAATTTTTCCCCTCGAAACCAAATATTTTATAAATCTTACAGCTTGATTTCACCGGTTCATTGTTCATGTATAAGACAGCAAGTAATCTGTACGATGAATTATTGCCATACGCGGCAAAAGCCAACCTACCTCTATAAAAGGTTGTCGTATAAACCTCAGCACAACGAAAGAAGAAAGAATATATTTCTCTTCGAAAATCTCTTGTGGTGGGCTTGGTAGTTTATATAATCTTCAATATATTTACTTTTTGTTGTCTCTTCTACTAAGTCCATCATTCAATTTTTTTTTTCAATGCAGTTCTGCAAAAACTTTTATTAGATTTATATATGCCAAGTCTTCTTGTAAATGTTCTTCAAACTCTGCAATAACACTTTGTTTGTATATTTTCAAAACCTAAATCATGTAAATTGTTATAAAAAGAATGTTCATAAATCGAAAATAAATATGAGCAGTATATTCTTCCTATAGTCCTTTGCTGGCATTGTGTACTATAGACAAGTACTGAGGAAAGTTTTTTTTTCCAAGTTTTTTGGATTTGACATGTAAAACCAAATATATATATATAACAAGAACTAATTCGAATTTTATGTAATAAATCTTAGAAAGTTTTTCTTTTTTCTTTATAAGTTGCAATGTTGCGAGCCTTCACTGTTTTTGACACAAAACAGATTTACTAATCTCGAAGGTTTTCTTTTTCTTTTCTTTTTTTTTTTTCCAGTTATTTTTCAGAATGGATAATGAAGTGAAACGTGAAGAACACATAATACAAGCAAGGGATAGCAAAGCAGAGATGGAGCTTGAAAGGGTTTTTTCCATGCAATTACTGTGATAAGGTTTTCCACTGCTCCCGAGCACTAGGAGGCCATCAGAATGCTCATCGCAAGGAGAGGTCAGCTCTGAAAAGGGAGCAACAAAGTGATTCTTTTGATCCATACAACAAGCCAAAACCACCTTCACCTCCACCTCCATTCCTTACTAACTTTTCGCATGCACAACGTCGCCGCCACCACCACCACCACCACCACCAGCACCACCACCAATCTATGCATCTTCCTCGTTGTCATCATGCCAATGCTCTGACTCGTCATCGTGCCTATATTTCACAGGCGTATCGGCTCCAAGAACCCTCTTACTCTGCCCCCATATATACGGGTCGCTATGGACCATATGGCTTTTCTCCAAACCGCAATTATTACTCTTCTTATGGAGTCAGGTTTCGTACAACGGGATCTTCTTGTCTTGGTGGAGCTTTAAACCTAGAATATGGAGCAAACTGGCAACCAATCTGCAATGGTTACAAGCAAGGATCATCTTACAGTGGAAATCAAGGTAGATCTTGCCATGAAAAGGAGGAAAATGAAAACGAACTCGATCTCACTCTTCGTCTTTAACGCTAGAGAATCAAATAAGAACGGATGGAGGAGGGGTGGAAGCAAGGAATTATGAGCAAGGACCATCTCATCCCTCAGATTTTTGTTAGTATTAGATCTTGTTAAAGGGAAATGTATGCTTTTAATTATGGTAGTAGATAGATATTGTTAAAGGGAAATGTATGTTTTTAATTATGAGAGATAGAAATGAGCATACATCGGGTTCAGTTCATGTGCGCGAGCCACACACACATTATAGGAGGAACAATTTGACAATTTCATTGTTCCTCCTATAATGTGTGTGCGTGGCTCACACACATGGACCGAATCCTATTCAATAACCATATTCAGATCCTCTCATTTGCGCATTAGTTAGAGGATAGTCCAAGTTGAGAATGTCAATTGTGCATTATTTTTTGGATGAGTGTGAACTAGTTATGAATCAATTAAATGGGGGTATGATGTTAGTTACAGAAATATTGAATCACAACAATTCATTAGGATAATAAACTGATAAGATTGTCGACTTTGACCATCTTCTAATATTAGCATATATTAGAGGATCCAAATTCAAGAATCAGTATGTCACTTAGTACATGCACTCTGTTAATTTGGAGTCTTTAGCTCTATGTTTTTTTTATGTTTTGTTGTTTTTGTTTTCATTGTCTATGCAATAAAACATTCACATAGATTTACCATTAAGGAAATGAATATCCAAAGTTCAATAATTCCGTATGTACTCTTTGACATAATATTGCCCCTAAGATTATGCCTTACTACTTGTTCCATATACTCTTCTTTAAAAAAAAAAAAAAAAAATTCTCTAGATACAGGAGCTTTTGACAAGTTACATGGAAGTTTTTTATGCATAATATAAACATTTCAGTTATAGTAGCAATTTATAATTTGAGCATTGTACCCCCTTTTTTTTTTCTTATGGTTATTTTTATATATCCCACCCCCTCCCCTCCCCCCCCCCCCCCCCCCCCCCCCCCCCCCCCCCCGCAAAAAAAAAACAAAACAAAACAAAACAAACTTTAATATAAATAATAAACCCCCAAAATCTTATAAATCTTAATAACTTATCCCTCCAACTAGAATTTGAATGAAAATAAGAGTGTTTTATTCCATTTGCCCTTCTCATTTCTTCTTCATTGTTTCTATATAACGTAACTTAAATTCTATCAAAACCAAAATCCTTACCCTTTGCTTCCTTCATTCTGTTAAAGAGTAGTAATATTAGGGTTATATAATACTAATTGTATTAGGAATAAATACACAATTCTTAATTTCATTTAATTTTTTTTAGAAATTCTTCTTCTTCTTCTCATCCTCCTCCTCCCCTCTCTCCCTCTCTCTCTCTCACATAAGCCTATTAAACCTAAAGTTCCTCCTTCTCTCTTCTCTCTCTCATTCTAAAAGTTTCTTATAATTTTTTCTTGAATTTCTTAAGGAGCATATGCTAAAATGATTTGCTATGAATTTTTCAAGATAAATGAATGAAGAAATGTGTTTAAAACAAATATCACAACCCCCCCCCCCCCCCCCCCCCCCCCCCCCCCAACCAACAAACCAACCACAAAAAAAAAAAAGCTAAAACTTTTAATATCTAGACGATTTTGAGGGTAAATTTCTAATTATCAATGATTTGAGGGGTAAACTTTTAAATACAAAGATTTGAAGCGTGTATATCTACATAACCATTTTTAAAAGATTTGTAAATATGTGCCCAGGTATTTGTTGCTTTGGTCAAAACTAAACAAAAAAAAAAACCTCAAACTAGAAACATTGCACTCTCCCTCTGATGTTCGCTCTTCATTGCAGGAAAAGAACACGCTATGAGAACTGGATCCAACAAAAACAGCCATATCCTTGCAAATGCAAAAATGTAAAGACGTGCATTACAATTTCAGTAGTACGCATGTGCAATGCACGCGTGTAAAAAATGTGCATGAGATGCGATAAAAGAATTCAGTCTATATATATGTCCAATAGAATATCAAATATAATTTTTTTCAATACATTTTGGTTATATTCAGTCTTGAACATGGACCACCACCCACATTTCACTCTCACCCTTTGACCAGTAAGCCGCCAGACCTCACTAACATATCTCATAGAATCAGTAGAGTAACAACTCGCCAACTATAAAGATGCAAATGTATGGACTGATTATTTCATTTACTATTTGCTATGTCTGTCTCAACGAAGATCCAAACATTACACATATCTTCTTCCTAATAGATTTTATTCCATGAAATAAAAACATAAGTATTATAATCACCATGAAAAGAATGCAAATGTATGAAAGTCACTGTTCTTGATGACTATTCAATATATCCAAGTCAAAGAAAGATCAAACATTGTAGTATTTAGACTCATTTTTTTCTTCCTAATAAATAATAGAGTACAACCCATTCAATATACACCAGCAAAAATATAACAATCCCAATACTAAAGATGCAAAAATTCAATGTTCTCCAGAGGTTTTTGAGACACTCAAGTCAAAAAAAAAATTCCCAATTATCACCATCTTCTCTACACTGATTCTTCTTCAATAGCTTGTGCAATCCACATACGCGTAAAGAAAGAAAAGAGAAATATTAAGAGAACAGATATTGCCACCCTAAAAAATAACAAAGGACCCTCAAAATAAATACAAGTGTGCAATTAATTTTTTGAACAATTTCACCTTTGGTGATAAGTCCGAAAAACCAATTTCTTGTTCCTCCTTCCCTGCCTTCTTCCTCCACCTCCCTCCTCTTTCTCCGGCGACCCCCGCTCCTCCCCCTTCGCCTCCCAGGCTTCCCCCCTCCTCCCCCCGGCCTCTCCCTCCCCCTTCCCCACGATCTCCCCTCCCCCTTCCACCCGCCTGTTCAGCCGGTCCCGGCCGGCCGAACAGGCGGGTGGTGGAAGGGGAGGGGGGAGGAGGAGAGCGGGGGGAGGTGGGTGGGGTAGAGCGGGTGAGGGAAGGAGGAGAGGAGGGGGAGGGAGAGGGGGGAGGAGGGGGAGAAGTGGGGAGGGCGAGGAGGGGAGGAGGGTTCGCTGAAGGGGCGAGGAGGGGAGGAGGTTCGCTCGAGGGGGGAGGAGGGTTCGCCAGAGGGGGGGAAGGGGCTGGTGATGAGTTCGTTGGCGAGAGAGGAGAGGAGGAGGAGAAAAAAAATGTCATTTTGACTATTTTAGAAAATTTGGGCAATATCCGTTCCCAAATATTAGTTATTACAGTTTGCTACTTTCAACAATTTTATAAAAATAAATGCACATATATGAACTTACATAAAATCCAAAAACATAAAGCCCCAAAATCATCACTCTTTGTATCGGCGTTGAATATTTGTGGTCCCTGTAGCAAAGCATGACACACATATTTCTTACAAATACTTACCAAATATTATGAAATATTTTTGACATATAAATTTGAATATTGTCAGAGAGTAAAATGCATTTAAAGAATATATATACATATGCATACCTCCCAGCCAAGTTTTCAAAGTCAAAAGCCTACAAGAAAAACATCCATATTCACCTTTGAACCTGTCAAGCACGGCAAAACAAAGAAGTTATAACCATCACTAAAGTAAACACATAAATGACTAAAATTATTTTTCACATACCATGAATTCTTGAAAAGTGGCATTTTTTTGGATCTAAAACCATTTCCTCCACGACCATCTCCTTTAACTAAAATCATAAGCATAACGATGAAAAAAAATATCAAAACTATTAAAAATATGAAAAGATAATATGATAATAAATTAAAACCATAATGCTTTTACGTTCCTTGCAACAACAGTCCTGCATCAATAAGTGAAGCACAAAAAAAATTTAATTTTATTGGGAGCAAATGTTGACTTCTTTTTAATTTTGATTTTTTTTTTTTTTTCAAAAAACGAATGAGAGCGACTGTGTTTGTTCACACTAAACTTGAAAACAGGGGGAGAAAAGAGAAAATGGTTCTCTTCTGTGGTTCGAATCCAAAATATAAAAGAAATTACAACTCAAAATAAAATCATATTCGAACCCAAAATATCTAATATTACCTTTTTTTTTGGGGAAAGGAAAACAGAAGAAAAAACGTCAACTTGGACTATTCTGGAACAAAACATAGTTAAAGAAAAACAGAATTTTTGTCTTTACTCTATAGCTGCGGCATGAAGGAAAGCTAAAAGCCTGTAGAAGGAAAAAAAAATTACAAACATGCTACTTAGCTTCATAGAAAAAAATAAAAAATAATTTGAAATGAAAGAAAAATATTTTTAGAACAAATTAAAGATCAAACAAAATCTAACCTCCTCCTTCTTCTTCTTCTTTTTTACGCCAATTCTCTCTTCTGCGGTAATGCCTTTTGCAAATATCTCATGAGGGGACAGAGAACTCTCATGTTGAATCAAGAAGAAAGGGTCTCTTCGGCTTCTTTCTTGGGGGAAAAGTAGACAATACCAACACCACATGCAAATGTGCATGTAATGGTCAGATTTTGATCCTCATCAAGATTACAACATGTATCTGGACATCTGAAAGCTTCGCTTCTCTGCCAGTAGGGCCAGCTCCCTTACAAGCCTGACATGGGCCCAAGAAGAAAGTCTCGGGGTCATGGGCCCAAGAAGAAAAACTCGGACCTCGCTCCGAGCCTACATCTGATCAGATATCACTCACCCGGAACCATTACTCAGTCCGAACTCATGATTCTCCGGGACACCAACAATCTGTAGAATGATTCGTCCCTATCAGTATGAAGACCCTTCTCGAAACCACCTAAGACTCTGACACGAAAACTCTCTGGACCTTGCTACTCCTGGACTACTTATGTAACATCCCGTTCCCTAAATACATACTTAGATATGTATTAAGACGTTTAGATAGTATTTTTTGATTTAATTTTCATATTTTTTATTGTTTTATGATTATTTGTGCGATTATTGTGCATTGGTGTTATATCCCTAATCTAAAATACTGTATTTTTAATTTTCTAAAGTATTTATTTATTTTACTGGTGATATTATTATTGTAATTAATACTGTTAATTATTATTATGATATTGTTAATCACTATTAATAGTATTATTATTATTTTCATCCAAGCCCAATAAGCTTAACCCATTCTCCTTTTCATTTCATTTTATTTTCTTTTTATGCTAAACTCACATGAGCCAAGCCTACTTCTTATTTTCATTCATTTTCTTCACCTTTTCTATTTTTCTTTAAGCCCAAAAGCTAAGCCCGCAAGCCCACTTTCTATTTTCTTATTTTTCATATTACTTATTTCTTTTAACTAAAGCCCATAACCCATTACCATGAGACCCTTACCCATTAACCAAAAACCCAATCCTAATCCTAATCAAATCCTATCTTATCAAATCTTTTCATAAATATTAACTAATCCTAATCCTAATCTTAACTATTAAATCAAGCAATTCAAATCCAATTGAAATTCTGATTTCTTTATCACTAATAACCTATATAAAGACCCTAAACTTCTTCTCTTTTTCTACCTCCAAAAGAAAATCATGACCTAATTCTCCCCATCTCTTTCTTTCTCTTCTACCTCAAGAGAAATCCTAATCCAACTCTTTCCACTTTCATCTTTCTTTTCTCCTCATGAACAAAAGATCTTGAAGTGCAAATTGAGGAACATGCTAGGGGATCAAAAATCAAGTAAGTAATTTATTTTATCAAAATTTATTTGATATAAAAAGTTTTATTAAAATCATGTCTATACTAAGATCTCCATGAATATTTTTTATACATCAAAACCTAATCTAAAATCTAACTAAAATACATGTGAAGATCAATCAATTTATATTTACATATTTTTAGAAGTTTTTATAAAGGATTTAAAAAACAACAAAAAAAAAAAGAAAAGAAAAACCCTACCCTGCTCGGCCAAGCTCGCAGGTCTACACTGGCCTGGGCGCAGACCCGCATGGGCAGGGCCATCATCAAAAACAAAAAAAAAAAGGAAACAATGGACTGGGCCGGCCTGGCCCGAGCCAGGCCGGCTGGGCTGCAGTGTAAACAGGGCTTAGACCCTGTTAAAAATAAAAAAATGAATTTTAACAGGCCGAACCCGGCCTGGGCAGGCCTGGCCCGGTCTGGCCAGGCTGGGCTGCACCAGAGAGGACCAGAGAGAAAAAAAAAGGAAGAAAAAAGAAAAGAAAAATCCTGGACCAGGCCTGGGCCTGGCCTGGTCCGGCCTGAGACTGGCCGGGCCTAGGCCTGGTAGGACAGGGCCAGGCCTGTATTTTAAACCAAAAAAAAAAAAAAGAAAAGAAAAAAAGAAATAGGGAAAATCTGGACCAGGCCTGGGTCCAGCCTGGTCCAGCCTGGGCCTTGGTTGGGCCTTTGGATATGGAAAAAAAAAAGAAAAGAAAAGAAAAAGGAAAGAAGAAACAAAGAAACAAAGATTTGCATTTTAAAATGATTTATTAAAAATATAAAAAAATAGAGAAAAATATAAATAACAATCTACATTACTTTTACTTTCTATGATAAAATTTTCAGAGGAATAGCAACATAAATTAAATCAAATCAATCACCTTAAAACCATTTTTCTTAATTGTAAATTCAAACTCGTTAAATATTTTAATGATTACGCCTATAACAATCCAATAAAAATTAGAAATTGGTTTAAATTAAACCTACTAAATTCACTGAACCTAAAGAATCATATTCCTAACCCCAAACTAATAATCAAGATTAAAATCCCCTATAATCCCTAAGTAAAATATGCTTTTAAAAATCTAACAATTATATTGAAATAATTTATGTAGATTTACTGGAGCCTTATGATTTCAGTGCTTTGGATTTGCGATCGAGTTTAGGTGAGTGTCTTATTTCTTTATTTAATTTTATTTAATTTTGTTATGAGTGTCACTTCTTTGTTTAATTTTGTGAGTGTCATTCTTTGTTTAATTTTATTAAATTTTAATGTGAGTGTCACTTCTTTGTTTAATTTTATTGAATTTTATTATGAGTGTTCGTTCATGAGACATCCATGATTGTCCACCTTATTTATGTAGTTGATATTTGCTTGTATTAGCATTATTTCATGTGTTGTTAGATGATCGTTATTAGCTTAGGCCTAGTATTGATATACCGTAGACCTGACTTGATCTATAATTGACCTGATGGTGATAACTCTTAGAATATAATTATATTGATTTTGAGGCTGATTGATTGATGATTGAGGACCAGAAATTCATATTTTATGCGGAGTATTTATTGGACAAACTGTTGGTGACTATTCGATTAGAACTCTTTTGGATATTGAGGATGTGTTAGGCATGTGTTGCTTTATTGATAGACTGTTTTACCGATGCATGAATATGTGTGAATATGATACCCTTCACACTAGTATATACGATGAGACTGACTTCTGGACTGTTAGGAGTTATAATTTTTAGATTATCGCATTGGTGAGTTTGACTGATATAGTGATGACTTTATCGAGGTTGACCACTAGATGTAGAGGTGATCTAGATTCTATGTTGATTGAGGATGTACACTTTTAATTATAATCTTGATTAATTTGGATATCGATAATTGATTAAATAGGAGGTTCCTATTTAAGAGATGAGATCTTGGACTTGTCAAATAGACTCAATTAGCTTGGAGTTGATTTGAGGGTTGAGAAATAGATGTTGATTGGGTTGACCTGACCATGTGAATTTTAGAGAGATATATATACTTGATATGTTATTTGATTTTGAGATCCTGTGGTTGACCTTGATAGAGTGAGAGTGTGTGACGATCTTGATTATGGTTGGATAAGTTTAATTTGATCTCGAGGATATATATTACTTCATGATTGGTTCTTGACTATTTCAGTTATGGAGATAGACTTATTATGAATGATTTCATTGATACCGGTGACTATATTATATGTTTAGAGTTTTATGGCAGCTATTGATCGATCTGATTTATTGATGACTTAGAGGATGGATACATCGATGACTTTGAGGATCTGAGTTGATTATATACATTGTCTAGGTTATTCTATTCATGACGGTAGATCATTACTCACCCTCAATATCATGATTGTCTAGGAAACTTGATTGATTATACTTGGTATCTACCTGATAACTATCATGTCCATGTTACATTTAATTGCTTGAAAAATATTGTTACACGGTAACAACACTTTCATGTTATACTTGTTATATATTCCTATTATACTGGTATCCTGATTACATGTTGATATTGTTACCGTGACTACTACCGAGTTATCCCAGTAATTTAAGTAACATGCACATTAAGTAATCTTGATAAACTAATAACATGATATTAAACAACTTACACTGGGATTGGGGCAATTGATGGAGGAGACAGCGTCTGTATTTTGGGTGGACCTAGGATTTAGGTTGCGCAGCCGAAAGAGGGTTCCACTGCATGGTTCCCGTGGGGTGACTGGCACCCCGTCATGTTCTTGTTCCTGTTATACATGTTCCTGACTACCTTACGGTAGGTCCTGGTTCAGCGTCAGGAGTCTGAGTCGTGGTCCCGGGTATGCACGGGACCCACCTAAAACATGGACAATGTCTCCAACCGATCAGTTTCAATAAATGAGGACATCATTGGCATGTGTGGTAGGCGTAGTATGGGATGCGTCTATTACATGTGACAAATAGTATTCGCAGACATAATTAATAATAATAAACTGTTAATGTATTGTGACTAACCGTGATCACCTGACTGTATATACATGTTAACTATGATAGATATAGGATTGTACACCAGACTAGTAACCTATGCTAGGTTATACCTTCAGGTACCAGTTGCTTGTTTACAGTTGTGATAGTTGACTTTATTTTCTTCATTGTTATGCAGTTATCTGTTTATCTTGTTATTTAGTTATCTTCTGTCTGTAGTTTATCTGGTTATTATTCTGTGTACATTGTTTATATGCACGAGCTCTCCCCTTTACACACACACTCACCAGGTCACTTTCTGACGACCCTGGATTTGCACGTCCAGGTATTGGACGCTTTGTTTCTATTGTGCAGGTGTTCGATGAGACTGTACGCTACGTGAAGAGCTGGAGCTTCTCCCTATGCGATTCTGGTATTCTTATCTTTCTTGTCTTCATATTATTTCCTGATTCTCGTTATATCATATTCATTTGTTATTCCCGTTCTTTATTCATATGATATCATGCGTGGATGCTTATATGTATTATTGCAGTGGTCGTTGACTCATTATAGTATAAATTTATAGCCTATTTCGGGTTACTTAAGGCTTAGCGCGTATACGTGAGGTATTTTCCTTGCGTATATGCGTCGCCGACTCGTGTCGCGTCTCCGCTCCAGCGTATCTTGGGAACTGGGGCGTGACAATTGGATCCAGATTCGTGAACTCAGAGTCAGCCCTAGTCTAAACCGGGGATACGATTCTAGTGTATTACTCAATTTGGTCTTTTCGATAGTCATATTTAACCGATTTCAGTTTCAAATATCGTTTTCAAATATTTTAAATTTTCATGTTTTTTTAAAATTTTTCTGAATTATTCAGCAAAATTTTCAAAATCAGTGTCGACCAGTATTGTTGATCGATTCCAGAATTTTTAATTTACAAATAGATTTGAATTTTAAAATTTTGATTACACATTATTTCTTAAAATCTCATTTTCTACTTTAATGCATTTTTGAGATTTTTCTAAATTTATTAAAATTCGACCTAATTTGGTGTAGGTTGACATCATCGGTTGATTCCAGAATTTGAAAACATGACTGAATTTCTTAAAATCGATTTCATATTGTTCTCAGAGAAAACTTTTCTAACTTCTAGTATGTTGAAGGGTTTTTCTAAATTTCTCAAATTTCGTCGCATATATTAATTTAATAGTTTAATTTAGGTTTCCCGCTCTTAGGCTTGACACATGGCGATTTACCGACCACCCACAAAATATCTAACCAATTAATACTTTTTCTCTTTCTCTCTCTCTCTCTCATTCTCTCTCTTTTTATCTCTCCTCCTTTTCCCTCTCTTTTTATCTCTCATTCTCTCCCACCATTATCCCACCTAGCCGACCGCCGTCTTGGGCCACCACCGCTGCGCCGCCCGCCACCTGACGCCGACGAGCTCCCCGGCCTCCAGCTCCATCCTCCTAAGGCCGATCTCCCATCTCTTTTCTCTTTCTCTCCTCCTCTTTCTTTTTTCTTTCTCCTTCTTTTTCTCTCTATTCTCCTTCTCCCTCTTTTTCCCCAGATCTGTTATCACCGTCGTCGTCGCCCTGATCGGCCGTCAATGACGTCCAGCGACCGCCGCTGACTCCCCTCTCTCTTCTCCTTATCCTTTTCTTCTTCTTCTTTTTTCCTTTTCTTTTTCTTCTTTTTTTCTTCTTTTTCCCTTCTTCTTTCTCTCCCTCTTTCCCTATGGCCGTGGTGGCAGCGCCGCCGCTGACCACCTGATCGGCCGCCGTGTCGGCTAGCTCCTCCCCCCTTTAGACCTCTCTTTCATCCTAGATCTCTCTGTCTCTCTTCCCTCCTCTTTTCTTTTCCTCTTGCTTTTCTTTCTTTTTTCTCTCTCCTCCCTCACCCTCTCTACTTTCTGTTGGGGACTGGCGGTGGCCAGGATCGCCGCAGGCCACCATTGGCTAGCCAGGGCTGGTTAGTTCTCTCTCCCCTTTCCTTCTCTCTCTCAGTCTCTCTCCCCAGCACTATATCCTCTCTTCTTTCTCTCTTGATCTCTCTCTCATAGTGTGGTGGGTGGAGCCTGTGCACGTGTCCATGATCGGATTAGGCAAGTGTCCTCTCCTCGTTTTGTATTGCCCTGCTTTGTCGGGTCAACTTATATTTTATTCTGTATTTTAGACTGTATTGTATTCATTCACACTGTGTATCTTGTTTTCCATTATATTTGCAAAGGGAAAAACTTACAATAAAAGGGTTGAGGAGCTAAATTATAAGTATTCTTAAAAAGATTACAAGTAGATCTCCTCAGAGATTCTGGAGAAGTGTGCCGATAGGAGTCTGGTCAGCGCGCGACCACTTTGTCCCTTTGACGATGCGAGCGATGAGATTCCCTTCTCGCCTGGTTCCGGGAATCAGAGAATAGAAGGTTGGTAGAACCCTCTTGCTGCTTCTCAAAATCGCCTTCAATTAGGAATTCCTTCTCGCCTGGTTCGGAGATTCCTTGAGAAGAAGGACGATGTTAGGGTATCAACACCCTGGATAGAGAAAGCAATTCTCTAAAAGGTCTCTGAATTGAGAGCGCACGGTGCGTTATGAAGAAGCCTCTGCTTGTGGAGTCCTCTTTTTCTCCGATCGATCCTCTCTCCTTGTACCCTTGACGGGCTATTTATAGGGAGAGCAAGGGTATAATCGTCCCTTGAAAATATAGAAACAGATTGAATTGAATCTGTTTGAATTCGGAAAGTAGCCTTGCTGCGAGGCTAAGATCAGCTTCTGCGAAGCTAGAATTGGCAGGTTGGTTGATCTTCTTGATCCTTTCCATATCGTTGGAGGATTTCCTCTGATCTTCTTACTCGTTTTAGAAGAGTCAAGAGATTGTGGCAATCAATTGCCAAATTTGATCTCTGATTTGATCTTAATTGGATTTGATCTGATTGGATCTGATCTGATTGGGAGATTAGATTGGTCAAAGGTTGACCATAGCAGACCGATAGCGGAGCTGTCCGTATTGAGCTCGTAGCGGAGCTAGAGGCAACTTCTGGCGAAGTCCGAAAGAAACCCTTTGGCGGAGCTGGAAGTCCACTGTGGCGAAGTTGCGAGTTAGCTTCCTGGCGAGGCTTCGAATGGCTTCGAGGCGAAGTTGGGTGATATTAGCCTGTCAAGCGAGGCTATCCCTTTGGGCTCATGCGATGCTAAGTGCCAGCATCTTAGACCTGCTGAGGTCTGTTTAGAAACAATCCGGGTTCACTGTCTGCTTGCTGGATCAGTGGAGTCCAAGTTGCTTCCTTGTCCCTCGGAGATGGGTGAAAACTGGTCTTCAGCTCGTCTGTCACTTGTCTTTTGTAAATGTCAACAAGTTTAGACATTGTTCAGACCAATAAGAATCTTGTCTTTTTTAAGTGTCAACAAGACCCCCTTCAAAGTTTTCGAAAGTCTGCAATGGCTCAGACTTCGAAATACTTTAAACTGCTTTGATTGGTGGAGAATGAACGTCGCCATGATGGTTGAGTTCAGCTTCGCTTTGAATCCTGCTTTAGGATGTAGATTCGCCGAGGAATCATGTAGACTCGCGTCTGGGTAGCTTCGTAGCTAGATAAGTTCGCTTTAGAACTTTTGTCGCTTTCCCAAGGTCAACTGCCGTGGGCCAGTTACGAGGAGAATTACCCCTTTCTTCGTGCTGATCGAGGGAGATATTCTCTGATATACACGTTTCCGAGGGAAGATATTCCCTTCCTTCAAGGCGCAATAAGTGCCTTTATGAGGGAGACGTTTCTCCCTTTGCACGGTTCCAAGGGAAACCATCCCTGTTCTCAAGGCGCATTAAATGCCTTAAATGCGCTTATGCTTCCACGCTTGAGGCGGCAGCGCTCAGGCCATGAGGCCTATAAATAGGACACTTGAGGTCCTCTGAAGAGAAGTGATCTGCTCTTCTCCTCTTCTCTTGGTTGAGAGAGATACTCAGATCTCTGAATTAGTGGGAATGCCCACTCTGGTTATTACCCGGCCAAGGACCGGTAAGTCTTGATCATTCAACGACTTCACCAACTTTAGGGAATTCATCTCCCTTAATTCAGCTTTAGCAGCTGCTTTAGGGATTAGCTTCCCTTATTATCCATTTAACTGATCTGCGGAGAAAGATTTCAGCATAGCTTACCAGCGAAGCTATCATCTTGACTTGGACAGAAAAAGATCACTGCATGTTAAGTCTGCTGCACAGGCAGAACTTGGGACTTAGTTTCTTCAAGGTTGAGCCAGTCTTGCCATATAGGTGAGGCTAAGACTGTGTCCCTTAGGATCAGTCTGGCTGAGCCATATAGGCGAGGCTAGGACTTGGCATTTGCTGAGCTAGCCCATCATCACTGTGCAAGCGAGGCTTATCCTCTGCTCAATCGAAATCAGATTACTTCGCCCCAAAAGATTCGGCTTTAGCGCTTTTGCAGTATCTTTTGTGTTTAACTGCTAACTTGCTCCAATTTTGCATTGCAGTGAGCTATGTTCGCCGATCTTGTATCTTGATGAAAGAGACTGAAAAGTTGCCTTATGCTTCCCCGGTTGAAGCTTTACTTTTAAGCAGGAGGAACAATTTAGGGCAGCTGACGTGTGTCCCAGAGGCTGTTGGCAGCCTCTTATACGAGATGATTCGTTCTGAGGTGAGGCTGGTAGCCGCTTATCCGAGATGATCCACTTCGGGAAGGCAGATGTCACACCTGTGAGATCACTGACATCATTGCCAATTCTCATTATAGGTGATCTATCGTGTTGGCGGTGATAAGTTCATTGCCAACTTTCAACTTTGGTGATCCAGCTTCCTGGTGGCAAAATGTACCATTTTTGTGGAGAATTATGGTCGTGTCCTCGTGGCACAACTGGTTACGGTCTTGTGCAGGAGAAAGGCCTTTCGTGCCCAGTTGGTCTGGCTTGAAAGCAGATAAAATCACTTGTATGCCTTTTGCGCAAATCACCTTGCTGAGCAACTGATTCTGTTGTATGAAACAAAACCTTGATGTAATATTAATGTACATTTGCTCTTAAATCAATGAAGGTTTATTTTCTGCTCATCTAATCTTTGCCTGTCTTCATTGAGAATTTGGCCATAGCGGGGCTAAACTTTGTGCAAAATTAAGGACAAGGCCTTTTTTTTAATGAGCTTCGCATGATGCTGGCATGTCGGCGAACTGTGCCTTTAGTGGGCTAAGGCAACCTTTTTGGCGAAGTTCTTGATGAACTTGTGCGAAGTCCGCACTTTGGCTCATTGGCGAAGTTAAGCCTTAGTGGCTGAATCAGCGCTTCTCGGGAAGGCGCTTTAGGCGGCGTTTCAAATTAATTTGAAACGACAGCCCGTACTTTTTTCGAGGCGTTGTTTCAGGCGCTCATTGGCCTATAAAAGTCCGATTGGACTGTAGAGAGGACAGATCTCTTCACTTGAAATTTTTAGAGACCTTTAGCCTCTTCTTCTTCCTTTTTTCCTTTCCATTAAAGAAAACTGAAAGCTTCCGCAGCTCTTCAATGGCGCCCAAGAGACGAGCGGGAAAAGAAGTGGCAACTTCTGCAGCGGAAGGTCCTTCTCCTCCTCTGGTCATCGAACGACCAATCGCCGGTAGGAAACTTTCCCTTTTGATTAGAGACTGCCGTCTCTCCTTCAAAGCCGATTTCTGGTTATCCTTGGATGAATCCAGCATGAGAACTATCATGGTCTCATGATTTTAGGGAGTCCCATTCCCTGATTTTACCTTGATTTCTTGATCGGGAATCCAAGAACTGAAGAGTTCTTCTTCAAACTTCCAAGCGAAGTTAACTTTTAGGCGGTTCACATCCTGTTGAATGACACGATGCGAAGCTGTCCTTTGAGATTTGACAGAAAAGAACTGTGATGCCCTTCTGACGAAGTTATCCTTCGAGGTTTTGTCACACCCCATCGTTCGAAGCTAAGCTTCCAAAGCGAAGCTAACACTTGGATGTTATCCAGCATCCTGTCCTTGTGCGAGATGCGGAGTTATACTGTGGCTGCGGAGCTAAGCTTCGGGACGAAGCTATTGTTTAGGCCAATCCTCGCTCGGAGGGCGAGGCTATGCCTTGTCAAATTTTGCGTTCTGATTTTAGCCCTCGTTCGGCTGATGAACTAATCATAGTTTCTCTTTGTTCTTGCAGTGCACTATACTCCTGGTCCCTCAAACAACCTGTTCGGGATGACCATGGGATCGGATGGCAATATGAGCTTGCAATTTCAAGGGCAGGCTTCTCTTTTCAGTGAGCGGAGTTCTCTTGTCAGAGATACGCTCATTCATGGTGGTGATCAATACACCACGAGGAGTATCCTGACCACAGCTCCTCTTGAAGATATGGACCGTCGAGTTTATAAGAAGCCCAATTTCATGTTCGGGGATGCCGCACCAGACCCTGACCACCAACTACATGGAGGGGAAGGGCAGTGGATTTTCCAGTTGGATGGCGAGAGGTTCTACCTTCCGTCCAATAAGCGCCATTTTCCTTTGTCTTCCTTCCAGTGCGTGACGCAGGCTCGGAAGATGTTGTGGGAAGTGAGCCAGAGTGCTGACTCCGTTCACGTAGGGAAATTGATGCTTCAATCTCCTGGTTATGCAAGAGCGGGGCCTCCTCATTACATAATGGGCCTGCATCCTGGGAATGTGTCACGAGAGATCCCAGTGGGCGAGAATCCTTCAGTGGAGCTGACCTTTGGCAATCAATTCTGCAAGGTCGATGGAAACTACCCAGCTACTTACTTCAGAACTCCAGGCTGGATTCACCCTCCGAAGGCATGGTGGGCGAATTTGACTACCTACATCCTTGCTCATTTCGAGGGGGATTTGGAGAGGCTGAACCTCTACGAGGCCGTCAGGGCGACCTGCTACGGTATTGAGGTGAATGTGGCGTGCTTTTACGCCATTTTTGAATTGTACTGCCCAGCTTCAGGGACTTTCTTCACCCCGTCGGTGAGTTGGGTATGGCCTTGCATGAGATGTGGGAAGTCTCTGCTCTGCCTTTGGGTCTCTTCCCTATGAAGAATATTTCCCGTGCGAGGCAGAATTGGCTCTTCTGGAAAAGCAGGAGCCTGCCTTGTTCGAGACCTACAGGGAGCTAATGTGCCATTTGTATATTTGCTCCAGTATGCATGGGGGCAATAAGGGGATCTCCTGTAGCTTGAAAAGCTGGGGAGACTATTGAAATCACCTAGAGGGGGGTGAATAGGTGATGGCTATATGTAAATGGCACAAATGCGGAATTTAAAATTCAACTAACACAATTAGCTCAAATAAAAGACTTGCAATAAATGAAGCAATCAATAGTGCAAGAATTAAAGAGTTTAGAGTTAAAAGAGATTTAAGCAAACGCAAACACGCAGATATGTTTCCGAGGTTCGAGCCACGCTCTACGTCCCCGCCTTCACACTTGAAGGATTTTCACTATTGAAGATCCCACTGGATCACCAATACAAGGACACACTTGTCCTATCTCTCGTGATGCCGCAACACCACCCGGAGCACACTAGCTCGCTTGAGGCCGATGCCTCTACAACTTCACTCAAGAAGAAAATGATCACACTTGATCAAAAATTCGCTCACTTGGACAATCCTAGAACCAATATGTAGATGAGGAATTATGGGATTGTGTAGTGCAAAAGCTCAAGAGAAATAGAGGTAAAGACTTCAAATGGGTGTCTAGAAATTTAGGGCTTTTGGAGAGAAAATCTTTTCTAAATGAAAGCCTTTTGAAAACTTGTAAATCTTTTGAAAATCTCTTGTAAAAATGTTCTTGATTGATATCTTATCATATTGAAGTGACCTCCTATTTATAGGGGTCAGAAACAGCTCCAGAGATTCGTTGGGATCAAATCCCAAAAGAAAAACTGTCAGAAAATAGAGTTGTTGGAGTCTGTCAGGAGTTCTGACAGCAGCAGGTCGACCGAGCCGGTCGAACGCCAACGGTCATATTTATGACCGTTGGGGGACTACGGTCGACCGTCCCGGTCGATCGGAACAAACAGAGAGCACTGTAAGTGCTCCGGTCGACCGGAGCGGTCGGCCGACGTACACACATGCATAGCGTGTCCGTCGGTCGACCCGGGCGGTCGACCGGTTCCTGTCAGTTCTGAAAAATCAGAACTTCCAGAAACCTAAAACCTGGGTTTTAGATTTTGATCTTGGATTTGAATGTTTTGGACCTTGTAAAACATAGAGTATGAGCATATGTCATAACTCTATCATGTTAAAACATTTTGATAAATACCCTTTTGATAAAAGCTTGTTTTGTCCAAAAATTGTTTTTCTAAAAACTTAAACTATTTTCCAAAAACTTAATCTAAACATGTTAACTCTAAATTGAAAATAGAAATTAAAAATCCTTTTTGAAGTCATGAACCAAATTAAAATGTGTGTGTAGGTGGTAATCCCATAACTCTACTTCTAACATCTAGGTTTTGACAAAATATCTAAAATGAAAAATACAAATACAAGTCTTGGTATTCTTCATAGTCTTGATCTTGACTTGGTCTTTTCTTCATCGTCTTGTTCCCGAAGCTTTCTATTGTGCTTGGCTTGGGAATGCAAATCTTTGGCGAACTCCAAACTTGTGAGTCTTGATTGTGGAGCCGTCAAATCAACCTGTTTTAACCTGAAATGCTTTTAAACAAAAATTGTTAAATACATAACTAGATATGGTTTGTTATCATCAAAATATCCATCAAGATATAGGGCTAATGGCCTTTGGGCCAACAACTATTTGTTCCCAGATATGGAGAATACTCCTGAAGTGGCTCATTATGGAGTTGCTGATGAAGACATCTTTGACCGGATGCGAAAGCACTCCCAAGGGGATTTAGTTGTGCAAGAAGACGATGGTCCCTATGGGCAGGGTGATGTTCTTCGAAGCTTCCATCATCAGGCTCGCAGGCCGATGTCCCGGAGGGCGCTTCTGGCTGGTTTTTTAACAGTCTGGTTGAAGAGGTGCGTGGTGCCGTCTTCTTCGGGTGACATCGTTCATCCGAATGTTTTGCTGCCCGTCGTTCGTTTGGTTCATGGTCGTCCTCTGGGACTTCTTTCGGCCATGGTGTGCTGTATCCAGAGAGGCCTTCGTGCATTGACGGAGGCTTTTTGCAGGCCAACAACGACGAAGCGTGGAAAGGGGACCATTTTGCCCTGCGACGGACCTAACCCCAGAATAGGTCTGCCGTATACCTACTTGATGGCATAGTTCGTGCTGCATTGTCCTTCTCTAATCGAAGCTGGAGAGGATCCCCCGCAAGATGTTCGAATGGCGCTCCTCCGCCGATTCGAAGGATGCTCATGGCAGAAGCGATACGTGGCTGAGGCCCGTAAGTTAGTACGTCGCTATGACGTCTACAGTCTCTTCCGCTGTTTTCCCCATATTCGGGGGGCAGGCTATGGGGAAGAGTTCAAAGACGCGGGGGAGGGGCATTCGTCCCTGAGCCGGGGAGTTTTTGAGTGGCTGGTCAGTATCCGGCCTTCACATTTGTTGTACAGAAGCGGGGATACCTGCTACCTGGAGCCCTATGTTCCAAGTCGATTTGCTCGTCAGTTTGGGTATGACCAACTGTACGTGGGCAATCCGAATCTCAATTTGGCTTTCATGGGGAGCCTTATTGATGGGACCCGTGCCTGGAGATTCTTTACTGCAGGCGGTACTGGGACGCGGCTGCGTACGCCTTTGAAGAATCCCAATCTCCTGATGACCCTGTGTTTTTGCCAGTGGTACGCCACTTCCAACTCCACACCTCTCGAATTCAAGGTGAACAGTTCTGGCGTGAAGTTAATTTCTCAGCGGCTGAGACAGAAGGCTTCTGATAAAAGGGAAGGCAAAAGGGTTCGCACTCCAGGTATAGAGGAGTGTTGCTGTGGAAGACAGCGAAGCTTCAGATGCCGAGAGTCCTCGCTTCGAGGTGGGAGCGGGGGCTGAGACTCCTGCAACTGGCTCTGGTGTGATGGCGACGGCTCCTTCTCGTTGTATAGAAGAAGTGGAGGAAGAGGATTCCGAAGTCCACTTCAAAAGAAAGCGGGCAGGTAGCTCTCGTAGGAAATCATTGGCGAAGAAGCCCCGCCGCCAAGCTCCAACGATTGTCGTAGAGGGTCATCCCTCTACAATGATTCCTCCTACTGCCCCATTAGCGGCTGGACCGTCGGTTGCTGAACCGACTAGCGGTGATCTCACTCCGGGTCTGGGTAAAATTAACCCTGTCCATATGATACGCCTTTTTGTGTGTTCTCATTGACTTATTATCAATTCTTCTTGATTGTAGGAGCTGAGGCAGCTGAAGAGCAAGGGGAACATTATGATCCCCTATTTACTTATGGAACTGAAGCTGGTTCCTGTGCCCGTCCGGCGGAGTCCGGAGGTGATGTGGCTGACATTGGTCCCTCGGGCGCTGGGACTTCTAAAGGAAGTCCTGAGGCATCGAGCTCTATCGGGTGGTCCACAGGATACTCGGCAAGCGAAAGCGGGCCGGCTATTCGTGCTGATTCCGCCAAGAATTTTCCGATGGAGCCCCTGGAGACTGACGTGGTTGACGAGATGTTTGAGGCGACATCATCCTTTGGTATTGTCCTAACCTCTTGGCTTCTTTTGCATGTAGTGTCCCGACTAACCGCAGTCTTGTTACAGGTGTTCGGCCTCAAGATGCATCAGCTTTAAGAGGGCCAGAAGATCCCTCTGAAGGGTCAAGGGGTGACGTGAGCGCTTCGACCGCGACTGATGCTGCTGTGCTGGATGCGCTGTACGGCGACCTGCCTCCTTATCGGCCCAAGTCAGCCGAAGGACCCGGGGTTGAAGGGAAAGCAGTTCCGGAGGTGTCCTCACTCCCAGCTATATCAACGAGTGAGGTGCCGACAATTCTGCCAAATGCGGAGCTGAGGGTGATTACAAGCCCTACTTTCCCAACTCTGGTAGTTGAGCCTGCTGTTCAGGAGATGGTTACCAGCCCTACCTCAGCGGTGGTTAGCGCACTGATTTCCATGAAGACTCCGCAGAGACCACTGATAATCTGCCCTGCTGTCGATGTTCCCACTGTTCCTTCCACGATAGTGTCGACCAGGCTGGTGGATTTCTCTGAGGTTACCTCTCTACCAGAAGTGGCTGAGGTTGAGAACGACTATATAGGTGACCTCGTCGATAGCTTTTATAAAGGCTTAGGGCGAACTATCGACCTGGTCATAAAGGGCTCGACTATGCCGTTCTCAAAGTTGAAGGTGGTCCTCTCCCGTGGCATCGAAATTATTCGAGATTTTGAGGGGTATCACCAGGCTACTGCTTTAGAACTCCTGGTGGATGAATTTGAGAAGGATGTAGCGGAATGGCGCCGTCTCCGCTGCTCGAACCTGGAGTCTTTGGTTGATGAACGGTTTGCGCGCCTCGTTGCTCAAAAGCACGAGGCCCGGCTTGCTGCTCAAGAAGCTGCTAAGGCTATCGCTTCTGACTTGGAATCCTTGGAGACAAGGCAAGCAGAGGTTGGAAATGCTATCGACGCCTCCACCAGTGCTCTTCTTGACGCTGAAGATAAGATTGAGAGGGCTGAGGAAATGATTAGGAAAGCAAATCTCCTCTTATCCAAGGCTGTTCCGATGCATCTTGAAGAAATTGCGTGGCTTGAGCAGCTTAAGGCTCAAAATGAGGAACTGGCGCGGTAGGGGCTGTCACAGAGGGCAACTTTGGCGGAGGTCGAAGCTCGTCTGGCCCAGGCGGTGGATTTCAATGAGGCTGAGCTGAGGTCGCAAGCGCTTGCCCAGGCTGCTGATGACAGGAGGACGAGGCTGGACTCCCTTGGAGAGCGGCTCAGATCTTACAGTGCGCGCCTGTAGCTCTATGTACTTTATCCTTTTGGATGAATAAAATTTTTTCTTTTGTCGAATCTCCGATCTCGTTCTTCTTTCTGAATTACGATTCCAGATTGTATTGTAATTTCTTGAGAACATAGTTCTTGTTGGGTTGGATGATGAGACTTGGCTATCTGTCAGTTCAGAGGTCGCGAAGACATAACTGGTTGAGATGCCACCAAGCCTGAAGCCGGTCCTTGTCGGATCGAAAGATGAGACCTGTCTTTTGTAGATGTCAACAGGGCTCGGGGTTGAGACTTAGCTGTCTGTTAGTTCAGAGGTCGCAATGACATAACCGATTGAGACGCCACCAAGCTTCAAAAATTGGTGATACTCGTCTTTGGTAAATGTCAACGAGTATCGGGACCTGTCTTTTGTAAATGTCAACAGGGCTCGGGGTTGAGACTTGTCTTTTGTAAATGTCAACAAGCTCAAAATTGAGACTTGGCTGTCTGCTGGTTCAGAGGTCGCAATGACATAACCGATTGAGACGCCACCAAGCTCAAGGTTGGTGATACTTATCTTTTGTAAATGTCAATAAGTATCGAGACCTGTCTTTTGTAAATGTCAACAGGGCTCGGAATTGAGACTTAGCTGTCTGTTGGTTCAGAGGTCGCAATGACACAACCGATTGAGACGCCACCAAGCTTCAAAAATTGGTGATACTTGTCTTTGTAAATGTCAACGAGTATCGAGACCTGTCTTTTGTAAATGTCAACAGGGCTCAGAGTTGAGACTTGTCTTTTGTAAATGTCAACAAGCTCAAAATTGGTGATACTTATCTTTTGTAAATGTCAATAAGTATCGAGACCTGTCTTTTGTAAATGTCAACAGGGCTCAGAGTTGAGACTTGTCTTTTGTAAATGTCAACAAGCTCAAAATTGAGACTTGGCTGTCTGCTAGTTCAGAGGTCGCAATGACATAACCGATTGAGACGCCACCAAGCTCAAGGTTGTAATGAAATTTGGGAGAAGTCTCGTTTTCACGGGGAGAAACGAGGGAATCACTGTCATAGGTTTAGTGTTAACGTAACAGTGAAATGTATATGTGGCCTTACCATTCTATGGATGAGAATTGGTAAGTGATTTTGGAGGTCTCGCTCTCACGGGGAGAAACGAGGGAATTGCTGTCATAGGTTTAATGTTAACGTAACAGCGAGATGCATATGTGGTCTTACCATTCTATGGATGAGAATTGGTAAGTGATTTTGGAGAGGGAATCAAACGGGAACAGGTCCCTTAGGATTTTTAGCAAATCCTCAGCTGTCAACGGGTTTGATATGCCTTTACCAACTACCGTTTGAATTGGGCTAGCCATGCTATTCCCCTCAGCATGATGAGTTGTCGAGGACTTATGTTAGGCTTAAAGGCCAACATTTTCCTCTGTCCTTAATCGTTAAGGATGTTGGATTGTCTGGTTAACGTATGTGTAACCTTGATTCTCCTTTAAGACAACCAGTATACGGCCAGGTTCCTACTGGTTTATGGTTGTGTGATCTCGCTTGGAGGAAGAGAAAGGCTCTCTTTGTGTGTACTTTGGACACGAAGATCTTGATCAGAGGTGTAATGTTAACTTGATCATGAGAAGGATCCTTGATTAAGGATAATACTTCTTTAAGAACTTACCATTGATCGGCATCATGAGTAGGTCGCCATCTGAAGTCATAAGGCGGTATGCTCCGTTTGAATAGACTGTTTCTATTACAAACGGTCCTTCCCATTTAGGCTGAAATTTGCCTTTGGTCTTGTGCGTCATAATCATCGGTCGTCTGACGGTTAAAACCAGGTCTCCTTTCTGGAAGACCCTCTGTTTGACCTTCTTATTGAAGGCCTTTGAGATTCGAGCTTGATATAGCTCAATATGTTGTTGAGCTTGAAGTCGCTTCTCATCTAGGGCTTCGAGCTCTTGAAGACGCAGGCGGTCATTGTCTTCTGATGTGATCTTAGTCATTAGAGCCACTCATAATGACGGCGTCTAGATTTCCAACGGGATAACTGCTTCGCACCCATATACCAGGAAAAAAGGTGTATTGCCTGTCGGTGTCCGAACCGTGGTTCGGTAGGCCCAAAGACATTCACCAAGCTTTTCGTCCCAATCTCGCTTGTTCTAGGAGACGAATTTCTTGAGTAGCTTGATGATCGTTTTGTTGAATGCTTCCGCCAAACTGTTAGCGGCGGGATTATAGGCAGTTGAAGCCACATTCTGAATTCGGTATTTATCGCAGAACCGATAGAATACTTGGCTTATGAATTGGGGACCATTGTCATGGATGATCCGCCTAGGGACACCAAATCGATGGATGACATGGTGCTTGATGAAATTAACCACATTAGAGGTTTTGACTTCAGCCAATGGTATAGCCTCCGCCCATTTTGAAAAGTAGTCGGTTATTGCAAGGATAAACCGGTGACCTTTTGTCGAAGAAGGGCTGATTGGCCCTACGACATCGATTCCCCATGCTTCAAATGGCCATGAAGCAACAGTCGGGTGGAGCAACTCTGAAGGCTGGTGTATGAAATCTGCATGGATTTGACATGCTTTACACCTTCGTGCATATTGGATGGCATCGGCTATCATAGTTGGCCAATAGTATCCAAGTCTATGCAACCTGTCCTTAAGTTTTGGACCTGGTTGATGAGCTCCACAAGTGTCGTCGTGCGCTTCTTGGAACGCTTCCTGTGCCTCTGAATTGGAAAGGCAACGGAGAAGGACACCGTCATATGAACGACGGTAAAGGGTCTTCAGAGTTGGATCGTAGTAGAAAGGGAGAGACCTTCGTCTGACGGACGCTGCTTCTTTAGGATCGTCTGGAAGCAGACCGTGCAAAGCATAGTCAATGAGAGGAAAGCGCCAATCTCTCGGCTCAAGATCCGTGGAGACATTATAGACTTCTCGAGTTCTTAGCATGTGCTTGGAGCATACAAGATGTCGAGTTGCGACTGTGAGGTGATACTCGGTGTCGGCTGGTAAGGCTAGTGTTGTCGCTAATGCAGAAAGGGCGTCCGCCTTGATATTTTGAGATCGAGACACATGCCCGATATAGAAACCTTCAAATAGGTTGGCCAATTCAACGGCCGTGTGGTAATAAGGCACCAAGTCCTCATGGCGGACTTCGTATTCGCCTTTAACCTGATTGATAATCAGCTTTGAATCGCCGTAGGCTTCAAGGTAGCGTACCCCCATTCCATGAGCGAGCTGAAGACCAATGAGCAGAGCATTATATTCTGCTACATTGTTAGAGAATGATTCTGTCAGAGAAAATGCTCTGGGCAGGACATGATTCTGTGGGGAGATAAACACAACCCCCACTCCGGCAATAATCTTGCCTTTAGGGCCCATTCGCGATGCTCCATCAAAGAACATCTGCCATACTTCCTCTTTTGAGGTTGCATATGACTCGAAGACTTCATCAGGGATATCTTCGTGAAGTTTTGAATGCTCCGGAACCGGATGAGCAGCCAAGAACTCTGCAAGGGCCTGGCTTTTAACCGCCTTCTGAGGGGTAAAGATCATGTTGTATTGAGATAATAAAAGTGCCCACTTAGCCAATCTTGAATTCAATGATCCTGGCTTCGTCATAAGAAGACGCAATGGGTTTACTCTGGAGATGACATGTATGGTCTGGCCGACCAAATAATGTCGTGTCTTCTGAACAGCGAAGACAAGAGCTAAACACTCTTTCTCGATAGGGTTATAGCGAGATTCCGCTCCTATGAGAGTTCTGCTCAGATAATAAATGGCCTGCTCGTGGCCATTGTCGTCCTTTTGAGCGAGGAGGGCACCAAGGGAGTAGTCCAGAGCTTTTACATAAAGCAAGAATGGTTCCTTGATATGGGGGCCACCAAGACCGGAGGTTTTGTGAGATACCTCTTGATGTCTTCATAAGCTTCCTGGCAAGCTTGATCCCATACGAAGGAAGCACCCTTTTTCATGAGTCGGGTGAATGGTTGACAGCGGCCTGAGAGATTTGCAATAAATCTTCTGATATAAGCCAGTCTACCTTGCAAGCCTCTGAGCTCTTTGAGATTTCTCGGTGGATGCATGCTCTGGATGGTTTTGACTTTGTCTGGGTCAAGATGAATCCCTTTTGATGTGACAATAAACCCAAGGAACTTGCCACTTGACACTCCCAAGAAGGACTTTGTCGGTTCATTTTCAGTTGATGAGCCCGCATTATGTCGAACATCGTTCTTAGGTCGCGAAGATGTTCATTCTTGTTGCAGCTTTTGACGGCAATGTCGTCGACATAGCACTCCACTGTTTTTCGGAGATGATCGCGGAAGATCGTACTCATTGCCCGCTGGTAGGTTGCTCCGGCGTTCTTCAGTCCGAAGGGCATTACAGTGTAGCAGTATGCCCCCAATGGTGTTCGGAACGAAGTATGCTTCTCGTCATCGGGATACATCTTAATCTGGTTGTATCCTGAAAAGCCGTCCATGAAAGACATCCTTTCGAACCCGCATGTGTTGTCAATCATGACGTCAGTGATGGGCAGTGGGAATTCGTCTTTAGGACAGGCCGTATTGAGATCACGGTAGTCGATGCAGATCCGTATTTTCCCGTTCTTTTTGAGGACGGGGACGATGTTGGCTACCCAATCTGGATGTTGTTCCTCCCGGATGAAGCCGCATGCGATGAGCTTGTGAACTTCGGCTTCAATAGCTTCCATAATGTTTGGACGAAACTGACGTTGTTGCTGCTTGACTGGCTTGACGTCAGGCTTGATGTTTAGACGGTGCATAGCGACCTGTGGATCAAGTCTGGGCATATCTTCGTAGCTCCATGCGAAGACATCTATATACTCTTTTATGAGCATTATCAATTCTTCCTTCTCTGTAAGTGATAGGCTCTTACTTATAAAGATGGGCTTGGGATGATCTTGACTTCCCAAGTTGACCTGCATCACCTTGTCTTCAGTAGGTGGTTCGCGCAATTCGAATCGCTTTTCCCATTGAAGGTCTAATTACTGGGTCCATGGTTCTTCATCAGTAGCTTCCGCGGGCTCCAATTGACTGCTTGAGGTCATATTGACGGTGAGGTTTTCGAACATTCCTCCTATACTGACATCTGAATCCCATTCGGAGGATGAGGTTGAATGCAATGGAATTGGTTCATCGTCTTTGGCTTGACCCGTTACTGACGATGTGGGTGTAACATATCCCAACCCCCTGCGTGTACTATCATAATAATTTGCAGGCTTCCCTTTAGGCACAAAGTTACGCATCAAACTGCGCCTTCCTTTTCTGAAATTCAGGCCTGCTCCATGCTTCAAGTCGTATCCCATTTTCTTCATAATATGGCGCGCTGGCCGCGCGTAATGGAAGAACTGTGGAGTGTCTGAGTCTGAACTTGAATCTGTGGCCGTGGGTCCCCGTGGTTGGGTTCTACCGAAGATTATCGGTAACTGACCTTCTTTAGATGGCGGGATCACAAAGACGGCTCCCTCTGCGGGTTCCATGGACGTGCTGGACGCACTTGGCTTATGTAAAGGCATGTGTAGGGAGCTATCCGTAATGGATTCAAGTAGCCCAACAGTCGCGGGATAATCAAAAGAAATATTATCATTAATTACCCATTCACCTTCATCCTCTGAAGGAGTATTATATAGGGGATTATTGAGACATGCTATAATTGGTTCACCAATCAGAATGGCTGGCATGCCTGCTTCGGATTCTGAATCCGCCTCGTTGCCACTTTCATCATCGTCCGGCAACGGTTCTTTGGATGTCCCACCGGCCTCTTGATACAGGAGAGCGTCAGTGAAGTAGTTTTTCACCCTTTGAATGGTTGCTTCTCAGCAAAGACAGTTCGTACTGTCGCATCATCTTCAACATATTTGAAGCATTGGTAGAGAGTAGAGGGAACGATCCAGTTGGCATGGATCCATGGTCGTCCTAGCAGGAGGTTATATGACGTGTCAGCGTCAATGACATAACAGGTCACTTCTGACTTCAGGCCCCGATTCTGCAACGGAGTCGTATTTTCCCCAGTGGGTGACTGCTCCCAGCGTTGAAACCGTATATTGTAGTGGTGGTTGCGGACAACCTGTACAGTGGTATGCCGAGGAAGTAAAGAAGCCTTTTGGGGATGATGCTGAGTGCGGACCCCGGATCGACTTGTATTCTTTCGATGCATGTTGAATCGATATATCCGGTGTAGTACAGAGGTCGATCGTGCTTGTTGTCTTTGAGAAGCATATCTTCCGCCGTGAATGTAATAGCGGGCACTTCTGTTTGTGCATGATGACATTCTGGGCAAGGAGACTGAACGTCGTCGTTAGGGATCTCAGGCATGCATGTCAGAAAGGATTCTGAATTGGCTAGGGCATCCCTGAGTGCTTCTCTTGTCTCTTTCGAGAGGCGAAGGAGCTCGTGTATAGTAATACGAGCTGGGATATTGGCCAGCTGAGCTAATATGTCAAACCGAAAGGGCGTATCAAACCCTTGGCCTGGTGGTTTCTTCAACACGTGGTCGAATCGTGCCTCCTTAGGCTTCTCTTTTCCCTTGGTTGGGATTGGAGTGGATGTTGACATTGGTACCGACGTCGTTTGCCGTTGTATCTCGTCAGTAGACTTTTCATACTACCTTAAGTATGATTTTTCAGATCGGGTGCCCGTCTGTTGAGGCGTATCGGCTTGCGCCGTACAGGCAAGCTTTTCCCCTTCTGAATCGCTGAGGGAAGCTGATGTAAGATTACCATCGTCTGGCAGGACAGAGATGACATTGCAAGATTTGCCCTTTAAGTTGGGCTTCTTTGAATCCCGCTGCACGTCTTGGACGAGGTCTAGGTGTATCCACATGACTTCCCCTGTCTCCAATGTTAGGGGAACAAGACCCTTATTATCTTGAGCTGTGGCTGGAGGATGCTTGACTTCCAACCGTGGCGCTGGGACTGGATAAGTTCCGTCAGGAACTGTGACCTTTGGAGTTTTGCCGAACTCGAGGGTCACCATATTGGCAGTGACTTTCTTCTGCTCCGTCTTCAATGTGAGAACCCCGACATCGACCAGGGCTTGTATTCTGTCCTTGAGGACATAACACTTGTCAGTAGGATGATGAATCATCCTATGATAGAGGCAGTACTTAGGATCGTTTGTGCGTCCTATCTCATTGGGACGCCGAGCATCTGGTAGCTTCATCTTATTCCCTTTGTGGAGCAGATGAAATATCGTGACCACCTGATCGTTTTTGAAGGAGTACTGCTTTGGAGGGAACTTGGGCTCCTGATTGTTGAAGCCGCTCTTCTTGGCCTTCGACTGCACATCTCCAGATAACTCCACAGACATAGTCTCTTTGCCTTTAGCTTGAGAAGATTGCGGTAGGTCGCTACGCCCTTTGTTGTTCATCCCCCACTTGCCTCTAGGGGTGGATGGTTCGAACTTTTTAGCCGACTTCTCGGCTATCTCAGCTTGTTCGACCAATTCTTTCCAAGTGTGGGCTTTGACAGCCCCCATGCGAACTTCCACTTGGTCTAGGAAGTTGTGTCTGCATGTCTGTAAGAGCATGGGCAATGGCATCCCTGTTGGGTACATCAAGGATAAATTTCTAAACCGTTCGATGTAGTTACGGACAGATTCGCCCTTCCTCTACACTGTGGAGAGGAGTTTGTCCATGGTTACTTCGGTATCGTCCTCATAGAAACGAGAGAGGAACCGAGTTTCCTAGTCGATCCAGAGTTGATAGAGCCCGGGGAAAGACTTCGGAACCAGTCAAATGCCACCCCTTTAGGGTGCCAATGAACAGCCTAGCCATGATGGCGTCATTGCTTATAACATTATCAGTCTGATACCGAAAATAGTAGATGTGCTGATTTGGCGAGCTCTTTCCGTCATAAGTATGCAACGTTGGCGGTTTGAACTTCGGTGGATATGGCACCGAATCCCACTCCAGCAGATAAGGACGGACTGCCCCTACCTTCTTTAATTCATCCCTCTGAGCTAGGGATGCGATTTGAGCCTGGAGGCCCTTAAGGACTTCGGCGTCTAAGGAAGAACCCTCCTTGGATTTCTCCGGCTTTGGTTGCTCATTGCTGAAGTGTTCCTCCTCATCGTGATTGCTCCCGGCATCATTGTTATTCCGGTTACTGAGGAGTTGTGCGAGCATTTGTTGAATGTTATCCAGAGCCTCTTGCTGAGTCTTGGAAGTTTGCTCCTGAGCTTTCAAACGTCGACGAAGATCGCGTTAGCATTATCAGCCATGTTGACTGATGCTATGTCTGTTCGCACCGAGCTGACTGTTGCCGAAGAGGCGTACCCGCTGTCTTCATCTTCTTCATCCGATGGCTGGAGTGATCTCCTGGGCTCTGGCGAGGCTAGGGCCGTCGAGGAAGAAGGCTGCTCGTAACTGTAGGGTATCGCCACCCTGGATCTGGTGTTTCGGAAAACACCTTCTTCATGCACCAAGACTTCGCCTAAGCCTGGGCTATAATCTGGATCTGGGGAGCTGTAGGGGGTGTCGTCAGCTGTTTGTCTTCCCCTGCGCAGCTCTCGTCCCCTTCCGGTCATGTTGACGGATGCAGATGGTAGATCTCGCGAGATGCTCCTTTTGCGATGTTTCACCGGGGCCTGTACCGATAGTCGATCGAAAACTGACCGTCGTCTTGGAGGAGTGGCGGGGATTGGTCCCAGCCGGCAATGGACCGAGTGGAGTGTCACCAGCTGACATCCCACTTGTTGGCAACAGGGGGAAGAGGTTTGTTTATTTGTCAACAATCTCCTCAAATCAGACCCGGTTGGGTCTCTGCAATCGAGCGCAAAGGCTCTTTTGGGTCGTACATAGGACGATGTCCTGCTCCTTTTATCCCTGCAGAAGGGATTAGCACTGAATAGTGCTTCAGTTCTAGCTTCGCCATCAGGCGCGAGCTTAGTGCTTGACGCACTAGAAAGCGGAGCATGCTGTGGTGCTTTACCCGCTATGCTGCTGCAAAGAGGGGACCTGGTGAGTACGTTGTGGTACAGTAGTTTCGCTCATAAGAACGATGCTGGCACAATGCATTGCTGCTCTTGAATTGGGCGACGGTATGATTGCCGTCTTGACTTTATGATTGGAGCAGACAGGCATCTTGCCTTTGTCTTCGCGAGAGAGGCGCGGTTTAGGCATAGCTACACCTGAAGCTTCGGTTGGAGACTTCTGTTTAGGCTTCCATACCCGCCTTGGCAGAGGAGACTTAGGTTCGCAAGGAACCTGATTAGCCACACGCGAGGCCGAGGCGTGTTGGCAGAATTCTGCTTCCGGTTTCTGCTTTGAAACCTTGGTCGTGGAAACCTTCCTATGCTTCCGTACTCGAAGCATTGGGCCACCCCCAGAGAGGACTTCTTCAAATCTCCCTTGATCAAACTGGACCACCAAGTTTTCACAAGTAAAGGAATCAGACTGCGGACGTGCTTCCTTGTTGCGCCAGATAACCGCAGTAGGTTCGCAGAGAACCTTTTCTGTCTCCGCAGAGACTTTCCTTGAAGATTTAGCCAGAGAAGCTCTGGCTGCACCGGCTTTTCTGAATTCAGAGTTAGACCCGAAGGTCTGTTCGTCACATTGCGACACTTGATTCTCAGCAGTGGAGAATTTCTTCCCCAGCGGAGTCGCCATCTTGTTTTCCATTATATTTGCAAAGGGGAAAACTTACAATAAAAGGGTTGAGAAGCTAAATTACAAGTATTCTTAAAAAGATTACAAGTAGATCTCCTTAGAGATTCTGGAGAAGTGTGCCGATAGGAGTCTGGTCAGCGCGCGACCACTTTGTCCCTTTGACGATGCGATCGATGAGATTCCCTTCTCGCTTGGTTCCGGGAATCAGAGAATAGAAGGTTGGTAGAACCCTCTTGCTGCTTCTCAAAATCGCCTTCAATTAGGAATTCCTTCTCGCCTGGTTCGGAGATTCCTTGAGAAGAAGGACGATGTTAGGGTATCAACACCCTGGATAGAGAAAGCAATTCTCTAAAAGGTCTCTGAATTCGAGAGCGCACGGTGCGTTATGAAGAAGCCTCTGCTTGTGGAGTCCTCTTTTTCTCCGATCGATCCTCTCTCCTTGTACCCCTGACGGGCTATTTATAGGAGAGCAAGGGTATAATCGTCCCTTGAAAATATAGAAACAGATTGAATCGAATCTATTTGAATCCGGAAAGTAGCCTTGCTGCGAGGCTAAGATCAGCTTCTGCGAAGCTAGAATTGGCAGGTTGGTTGATCTTCTTGATCCTTTCCATATCGTTGGAGGATTTCCTCTGATCTTCTTACTCGTTTTAGAAGAGTCAAGAGATTGTGGCAATCAATTGCCAAATTTGATCTCTGATTTGATCTTAATTGGATTTGATCTGATTGGATCCGATCTGATTGGGAGATTTGATTGGTCAAAGTTGACCATAGCAGACCGATAACGGAGCTGTCCGTATTGAGCTCGTAGCGGAGCTAGAGGCAACTTCTGGCGAAGTCCGAAAGAAACCCTTTGGCGGAGCTGGAAGTCCTCTGTGGCGAAGTTGCGAGCTAGCTTCCTGGCGAGGCTTCGAATGGCTTCGAGGCGAAGTTGGGTGATATTAGCCTCTCAAGCGAGGCTATCCCTTTGGGCTTATGCGATGCTAAGTGCCAGCATCTTAGACCTGCTGAGGTCTGTTTAGAAACAATTCGGGTTCACTGTCTGCTTACTGGATCAGTGGAGTCCAAGTTGCTTCCTTGTCCCTCGGAGATGGGTGAAAACTGGTCTTCAGCTCGTCTGTCACTTGTCTTTTGTAAATGTCAACAAGTTTAGACATTGTTCAGACCAATAAGAATCTTGTCTTTTTTAAGTGTCAACATACCTGTATCGTATGTGGCCGGGTACCTTGGACTGTATGTATTATATACCTGTGATGAATGCTTGTACTAGTGCAGTTTACTTCCTGCACTTATACCCTGTCTATGACATTATTCTATTACTGCTTTATACCATGTGTGGCCGACCCTTCATGGTCGTTTAGCCTCCGGGCTCTCTACTCAGTCTCCGAGCCCTATCAGCCTCCAAGCTTCACACTCATGCTCCGGGCTTCACCACTCCTAATATAGTCTAGTTATAACCAAGTTAAATGTGTGCTCGTGTGGTACTAACACTTCTGCACGTACTAACTTGGCCTTTCGGCCCCTCAGCCTTTTAGACTCTCACCCACTTTCTCGAAAGAGGGAGTGTGCTCAGACCGTCATGTCTTTCGGCCTCGCCTGGTAGAGCGAGCTCAGGGCTTAACACTTTATTGCTAACTCCATCCGAGTGTAATTAAGTCGTAAGGGATAGCTGTACGTTATCGTGGCTTCATTGCGAGTGGTAACTACGCCGAGCATGATAGCATTTAGCGTTGTGTGATAGCTTCGCACCAGCTATAACACCCTGTTCTCAGAATACGTACTCAGATACATATTCTGATTTTTTAATCATATTTTTAGATTTATCTCCGTGTATTTGTTTTTATTTTATGATTAATTATATTATCATTTGGTATTGGATCCGGATTCCTGAATTCAGAGTCAGCCTAAGTATGAAACGAGCACCCGATACCAGTGTTCTGCTCGATTTGATATTTTTAATAGTCAGATTAGATAGATTTCAGTTTCAAATATTATTTTTTAATGTTTTATACTTTTCATGATTTTATGAAATTTTTTTGAATTGAATTACAAAATCTTGAAAATCGGTATCGATCAGTACCACCGATCGATTCTCAAATTTTTTTATTTACAAACGGAGTTGAATTTCTAAAAACTGGTTTCACCTTATTTCTTAGAATCATATTTTCTATCTAAAAGCATTTTGGGAGATTTTTCTGAATTTATCAAAATTCTACCAGATTTGGTGTTAACTGGTATCGTTGGTTGATTGAAGAATTTTTAATTTGAAAATTGGATTGAATTTTTGGAATGTAATTTCACCATGTACCTGAATATAGTATTTGCTATTTTTGATAATTTTTGGAGATATTTTGAGTTACTCCATATTTCCAGCATTTCTGATGTTTTCAGCAATTCCCAGATCCAGAGTTAATATCCGAATATTTTTCTTTTTTCTTTTCCTATCCTTTTTCCTTTTTCTCTTTTTTCTCCACCATCACCTTTTTTTTTCTTTTTCTTTTTCTTTTTCTTTTTCCTTTTTTCTCCTCCATACAACCCCCCCCCCAAAAAAAAAATCTTCGCCTCCGCATCCTTTTATTTACCTTTTTCTTTCTCTTGTCTTTTTCTTTTCCTTTTTTCTTCTTCCCCAGCCGACGCAGAGCTCCTTCTTCTCCCGCTCTCTCAAAATTCTCTCTCTTTTCCCTAATCTCTATTTCTCTTCAATTTCTCAACCCCTCTTCTCTGCTCTCTTTCTCACTCTTAAATTCCCACTCTCTCCCTCTCTTTCATCCAAGGTCGGTGCCGCTACCACCTAGGCGCCCTCGGTGCTCTCCTCACCTCTGGCGTCACCCAGGCTGGCGGCACCACCTTCTTTTTCCCTACTTCCCATCTCCTTCCCCTACTCCTACATCACCACCTCCTGCCTCCATTACCCCCATCTTCATCAACATCACCACTACTACCTCCCTCTTCTTCCTCTAGCTCCGGTGGCCTCTACTCCGACCAACCCTCAGGTGCCACCCCTATCTCCTCTGCCAAAGATCAACACAACCACCACCACTTCCTCCTTCCACCCATCACCCAATTCTCCACCATAACACCACCACCATCTTCTTCTTCATCATCCTCATCATCACCACTCACCTCCACCTTCTTCCACTCCCCAGTACCCCTGGTCATGCTACCCTGGTTGTCAGCGCTCCAAGGCCGTCAGCGTGCCAACCCTTGGCCGCCCCCAAGTGGTCGTGCCTTGTCCTCCCTCTCTCCCCTCCTTCTCTTTATCTCTCCATTTCTCTCTATTTCTCTCCCTCCCTCACCTGTCTCTATTTTTCTTCTCTCTTTCATCTCTGTTTCTCTCTCCTCTTTCCTCATTATCGCCTCTCTCTCCTTTCCCCTGCTTCTCTCCTGATCCCCCTCTCTTTCTCTCTCTTGCAACTCTCTCCCTCATGATTTATCTCTCTTTTTGTCTATTATTCTCTCTCCTCTTTATTCTTCTCTTTGTATATATATATTAATATATGGTGGCGTGCACTCATATTTTGGGATTCGGGGATTTACGGTATTTTTCAGACTTTTAGGCGAGTGTTCTCGCCTCATTATTGGGTTCCGCGCTTCAACGGGTTGGGTTTGTATTTTTAGAGAATTTATTTATTTTTATTTTCCCGTGTTGTAAATTATATTTCTGTAGACTGTATACCTGTATTTTATATGGTCGAGTACCTAAGACTGTATGTATAGTATACTTGTGATGAATGCTTATACTAGTATAGTTTACTTCCTGCACTTATACCCTGCCTGTGACATTATTTTATCACTGCTTTATACCATGCGTAGTCAACCCTTCGTGGTTATTAGGCTCCAGGCTCTACATACAGCCTTTGGCTTCACCATTCCACGATAGTTTAGTTATAACTATGTTTATATGTGTGCTCGTGTGATGCTAAAACTTCTGCAGGTACGCACTCGGCCTTTTGGCCCTTCAGCCCTTTGGGATCTCACCCATTTCTCGAAAGAGAGAGTGCGTTCAGACCATCAGGTCTTTCAACTACGCATGGTAATTGAGTTTAGCGCTCAGCGCTTTATCGTTAGATTTGCCCGAGTGGAACTCTGTCTTACGATAGAATAGCATCCCAACGCTCGAGTCATTTTCGTAGTTTTGCCATGCACTTTAGCGTTAAAATGCTGCTCATTGATCTTGCTCCAGCTTGCTTACTTTGCTTGGTTGTTCCATGTCTGCTCGCTATTTTTATTTCTACCTTGCTCAGCCTCCCACCTTCATTGTTCTATTGATAGCTTAGTTGTTACATGTTATGTGCGTGAGTTTGATACTAAAATCTCTGCAGGTACCTACTCAGCTTTTGGGATTCTGCCCATTTCCCAGGTTGGCTACCTAATAAGCTTTACCCGTTGCACCCTCTGGGTTTCGTGATAGCTACCAGGAGTACGCTTAGACCTTATGGTCTCCTTATAGCCCTTTGGGCGCATAGACCATCAGGTCTCTCAGCTACGCCTGGTAGGCGAACCTAGTACTCAGCACTTTACCGCTAACTCCGTTCAAATGTAGTTACACTGTGAGCGTAGCTTCGCCACACGTGGTAGTATAACGTTCATACGCTCGCTCCATTGTGTACGTTTAGCCATGCCGCGAGTGGTAACCACACCGACCGTGATGGTGTCTAGTGTTGTACGTTAGCTTCATCCAGCTCTGTATAGCTCCGCTTGGATGTTCGCTTTCTTGCTTGCCTGCTTGATAATTCAACTATTATTCTTTTATTGATGGTTGTGAAGAGTTTGAAATCTTTACTTATACTATTTTTCAAAAACTAAATATTTTCTGGTGTGCATATTGATTTCCTGTATCAGTACCATTTTTCCTGTCATGTTATTTTACTATTGATATCTGCTATGTAATCGCTTTCCGTGCTTTTACCTGACATATTGAAACTTTTGGTATGATCACTTGGCTTGTCACCACTTAACACCGGACACCTGTCTGTTATCCCCTGACTCCTACTCCTATATGCTATCACCTGATATCCTACATGATACACTTGACTTATAATTATCACTTACGAGAATGATGACCTTATATCTTGTCATACATTGATATACTCCAGTACAACATGCACCCATGATACTCCTGAGACATGCTACTGCTCATTCCTATAATCTGATGATTATGCTTAATAAACTATAAAAAGAACAACTTACACCGGGTAAGAGAAAAACTGATGGATTTCAATTGTGGTTATGTTTACAATGGTATTGGATGTTGTGCAACTAAAATCTTTTGGATTTACCTGAGCGCCTCCAGGTAATGAAGGGTGTGCTCACACCCCACCTTATATTGTATACACCTCTTCCCCAGTGCATATTAATATGACCCTCTCCCCTTCGCTTTGCTGCAAGTTTCGGCTAGTAACTGAAACACCCTCGACTGTGATCCCGGGTAGGCACGATACCTATTGTAAACATAATTCATTGGTCTCACCGTCAGTTTCTAATAACATCTCATCTTGCTCATATATGGATGTATGTGTGTTGGGATGTACACCAGGACACGTATCTAGATATATGGGTCAGACGAGTAATAATAACAAAATACTAATCAACAATTCATTGTGTTATTTTGTAAATCGGGTTGTATATACTCAGATTACGGTGACATGGAATGAAGGTATATAGATGAGGGTTTCCTTATTTGGATTATTACTTTGATGTACTGGTCTTATGAAGCCGTAAACTGAGATTGTATAACTGATTTTGCTTGTATTCATTATTATCAGTTTTATCAGTTTTCTATCAGTTTCATGTTGGTTTCTTAGTTTCAGAGACAACTCAGATTATATGAAACCAAGATACGGTGATGTGAGACATAACGTGTGTGTGTGTGTGTATATATATATATATATATATATATATATATATATATATATATATATATATATATATATATATATATATATATATATATATATATATGTAGGTTTCCTTGTTTGAATTATTCCTTCGATGTACTAATCTCACGAATTGATAATTTGAGCTTATATAACTTTATCCCATTTACTTCTCTTATTGCCTCATTGCCTGCTCCTCTATGTATATGCTCATGATATAATTTTCAATATATACTTTTTGATTCAGATTTATCGATACATGTGTGCCTATCTATACACGCCACTTGGCACTCGTCTCACCACTCGTTGCATTACTTCTGACAAACATAGATCTGCATTTTCAGATATCAGAGCTTGTGAATTCTCCTCATTGCTTATCAGAGATGCGCAGCGAAAGCGTGGATCATCGCAGAGCGTCCAAAGTCCTATTCTTCCAGGCCCCCTGCTCATTTCTCTATTTTTTTTTTGTAACTCTGAGCACCTTTTGTACTGTTCATACTTGTATATCTCTTTTATTCTCACATTTGCGCCTATTAGTGACGTAATATTCATGTAATATTGTGTCACATCTTATGATAACTTTATAATTATACTCATATGTTGGAATGTATAATGCACCACATACTTTCATACTCTGATTATTGTCGTACTGATACTTAGCATATATATGTAAGGGTATCTCTGACCTACAAATATACATCGGAATAACGTCTTCATACCACGGGATCGGGCATTACAGGATGGTATCAGAGCCTAAGCTCTTACATCCTCAGTTTGTCCAGATGGCAAAATTAATGGTAAAAAAATTTGCAACTGGAATGCATGGGTCCTAGTTAAATAATCCAACTACAAGTGCAGAGTTATCTATTTCTTCTTGATTGTCCTTCCTTTGATTCTTGAATCCCTTTCATCTTTTCACATTCCAGTCCTTATCATTTTTATACCAACTAAGATACGAGTTGACTAGTGAGGTAGCGGTAGGACAGATGTGGTTTATGCTCACCGTATTCTGGCATTCTTTCAATCCGATTACATCGCAGTTCTTTATATCAGATAGTTTTTATGAAGCCCTGGTATTTTCTAAATATTCATCTATAGTCGTGATATCATTCTGAAGACGGTATTCGAAACTTGCCACGGTTATTCTATATTCTTGGTTATGCATTTCAGAATTATCAACGTTCAGCATTTAGTGCCCATTATTATAGATTTTCTTTATTCATGATCTCTTTTATCAAGATTTTCTTTATTTTCGATATTCTAGTCTACTCCCAATGTAACAGTAAGTATGTAGATCATCTGAGAATTTTATTGCAGACTCTTCGTCAAGCACAACTTCATGTCACGAAGAGATTCGTATTATGGATTTCACCTCTATGGACTGTATCAGCTTTATCTCATAGTCTGAAAAGCAATATTATTGATTATCATCACCAGGTCAGCTTATTTTATATTATTCAGAGTGGGTCAGTCTACTAAAGTCCTGATAGTATTTTTTTATCAGCAGACATTAAGTCATTATTATTATAATACTATTAAAAGATTTATACGGCAACAGTGCAGAAGACGTCGAGGTCCTGACATTATTATTCAGTTGGTTGTGAGCGTTACCTTAATTATTCATATCTTGGTTAGTATAATTTTCGTCCCTATCGTTTCTGTGTTCATGTTCCCCTTATAAAAATTTTGAGGATGAAATTTTTGTAAGGTGGATGGAATGTAACACCCCGTTCCCAGAATACGTACTCAGATGCGTACTCTGATTTTTTATCATATTTTTAGATTTATTTTCATGTATCTTTTTATTTTATGATTAATTATTTTGTTATTTGATTTTGGATCCAAATTCTTAGATTCAGAATCAGGCCGAGTCTGAATCCGGGACCCATACTAGTGTTCTATTCGATTTGACATTTTTAGTAGTCAGATTTGATCGATTTTAGTTTCAAACACTGTTTTCTAATATTTTATATTTTTCATGATTTTTTAAAATTTTTTGAATTAAATTATAAAATCTTCAAAACTAGTGTCGACCGGTGCCAACGATTGATTCTCAAATTTTTTATGTACAAACAGAGTTGAATTTCTAAGAATAGCTTTCATCTTATTTCTCATATTTTCTATCTAAAAGCATTTTAGGGATTTTTCTGAATTTATCAAAATTTCACCAGATTTGGTATCACAGGTATCGCTAGTTATTCTAAAATTTTTAATTTGAAAATGAGATTGAATTTCTAGAATCCGATTTAACCATGTACCTGAATATAATATTTTCTATTTTTGAGAATTTTTGGAGACATTTCTAAGTCACTCCATATTTTCGGCATTTCCTGTGTTTTCAGTATTTTCTCGGATCCAGAGTTAACACCTGAATAATTTCCTTCTTTCTTTTCTTTTCTTTTCTTTTCTTTTCTTTTCCTCTCCTTTTTTCTTTTTTCCTTTTTTCTCCACCGTAACCTTTTTTTTCTTTTCCTTTTTTCTCCTCCACATAAACTCCCCCAAAAATATCATCTCCTCCTCCTTTTATTTCCCTTCTTCTTTCTCTTTTATTTTTCTTTTCCTTTCTTTCTTCTTCCCCAGCCGACGCAGAGCTTTCCGCCCTCATTCTCTCAAAATGTTCCCTTTTTCTCCCCTAATTTCCATCTCTCTCTAATTTCTCACTCTCCCTCTTCTCTACTCTCTTTCTCACTCGCAATCTCCCACTTTCTCCTTCAATCTTTCATCCAAGGTCAGCGCCACCACCACCTAGGCATCCCCGGTGCTCTCCTTACCTCCACCGTCACCCAAGCCGGGGCCAACCTCGACAGTACCACCTTCTTCTTCCCCACTTCCCCTCTCCTCCTCCTACTCCTACATCACCACCTCCTTCCTCCATCACCCCCATCTTCATCAACATCACCACTACTATACCCCATTCTTCCTCAAGCTCCAGCAGTTTCTACTTCGGCCAACCCCCAAGAGCCACCCCATCCCCTCCACCAAAGATCAACACTACCACCACCACTTCTCTTCCACCCATCACCCACTTCTCCACCACAACACCACCACACATCTTCTTCTTCATCACCTCCTTATCACCGCTTACCTCCACCCTCCTCCACTCCCCGCCCTCTGGCCGCCGGTGCTCCCAGGCCGCCGGTGCTCCCAGGCCGCCAATGTGCCTCCTCTTGGCTGACCATAAATGGTTGTGCCTTCTGTTCTCTCCCCTTTTATCTTTCTCTTTCCATTTCTCTCTATTTCTCTTCCCCTCTCACTTGTCTCTATTTTTCTTCTCACTCTCATCTTTGTTTCTCTTTCTTCTCTTCTCACTTTCTCTGTGGGCTGTCGGGCCATGGCTGCCACCAGCCACCGCCTGGCCAGGCTCCAGTAGCCGGTCGGCCTCTCTCTCCTCTTCCCCTGCTTCTCTCTCCTGATCCCCCTCTCTTTCTCTCTCCTATAACTCTCCCCTGATCTCTCTCTCTTTCTCTTTCCCCTCTCTCTTCTCTTTTCTTCTCTCTATATATTTTAATATATTGGTGGTGTGTACTCATGTTTTGAAATTCAGGGATTTGCGGTATTTTTTAAACTTTTAGTCGAGTGTTCTCGCCTTATTATTAGGTTTTCGCGCTTCGACGGGTTGAGTTTGTATTTTTGGAGAATTTATGTATTTTTATTTTCTCGTATTGTAAATTGTATTTCTGTAGACTGTGTACATTTATTGTATGCGGCCGAGTGCCTAGGACTGTATGTATAGTATCCTATGACGAATGCTTGTACTAATTTAGTTTATGTTTGGACACATATACTGCATAATTATTATTGCATTCCTACATTCATTCTATAATAATCCCTACAACCTCACTTATCTTAATGTCCTAAACCATGCAGGGTAAGATAAAAAATAAGCATGAATCCTGTCCAAACAAACCCAAAAGTTTAAATCAAATGGAGATTGACTCAAATTCAGAGGAATTAGAGGCTATCTTTTCTGAAGATTAGATCTAGAAAATAAGATAATACTATAAAAATTCAAAGGAGAAACGAAATTTGTGAAGACCTTATCTGTTTCGCTGAGGATAAAAATATTGTCTAATACATAGCAGAGATTCAAAAGCCAGAAAGATAGAAGGATAGAGGAAAGATGGACGGAGATATGCCCCCAGATCCTTGTTGGAACTTGTTTTGATGAAGACTTATGTGACGCATGTCATTTGGAGCTCTAACACATGACGAATCAAGAGTTCTACATGATCAAGATGTGCCAAGGAGAGTTGATATGTTGTGGGTTGTAATTATAAAGTAGCATGTAAAAAGCCTTGATGCACACACACATTTCATTGTCCATTAGTCGACTTATAGTCCCTTTATAGTCGACTAATAAATTTGGTAGTCGACTAACCCAAACCCCATAGTCGACTAATCTTGTGTCCAAAACAGACCCAACTCTCTGTTTCTGCATTAGTCGACTTGACAGCAAATTGTAGTCGACTAATAGCAATTTATAGTCGACTAATACCTTGCCCCTAGTCGACTATTCCCTGGTCCAGTCGACTTATAAGTAGTTGCAGTCAACTTGAATCAGTTAAACAGAAAACTGTCACTCCAACGTCTCTTGACCTAGTCGACTTATAGTCAAACATAGTCGACTAATAGAAGGAAATTTGCCTAGTCTAGTCGACTAACTCTATAGGAAAGTCGACTATAGGCAGTTTCTGACTGTTGGACAGTTTCGTTATCTGGTCTTTTGTGCAACGAATTCCAATGTTCCTATCATTTGAATTGCTCCTATAACTACCCTAACTAACCCTAGTCTTCAGCTATATAAAGAGTAGTTAGTCCAAAGGCCAAATAACAAGAAAAATATTCAGTTTTCCAAAGCCAAAATTCTGCCAAACTGAAAACTGATTTTCCAACTTCAGTTCTTCACCAAAAGTCAATTTCCATTGTGAAGTCCTCTGAAGTTTGTCTCCTATACTAGACCTTTTCCACATACACATTCAGTACCAAGGCTTATAGGAAAAGTGTTGTAATTCTCAAAGCAATCATTGTACACGGGTGGCTTCTTGGCATAGAGGCAGTTGTACAAGGTGATCATTGTACACGGGTGGCTTCTTGGTGTAGAGGCAATTGTACAAGGTGAAAGGTGTTCTCTTGGTTGAAGAGAAGGTGTACACATTTGGCAAAGGGGATTTGTCAAGTGGTGTGCATGGTGTATTGATTTTGGGTGTACAAAATCAAGGTTAAAGGAAAATCTCAAGCGGGTGGCTTGGAGACTGGATGTAGGTCACGAGGACCGAACCAGGATAAATCTCTCTTGTTTGCGTTTGTCTATTTTTTGAGATTTATTTTCCTTTTTGCAAGTTTATTTATTTGCTTAACATTAATCCTTCTTGTTTTTTAGTTTGTGTTGACTTGGGTATTTTTAGATCCATAATTGCCAACAGAGATATTTCCGCATTTGACATTATCTCGGGACCAACATTTGGTATCAGAGCGGGTACAAGTCAACAACAAAGATGGCAACGGAGTTCTCATCATCCCAATTCAAATAAGGACATTCTACACAACGTCCACCGCTATTTGACGGATCCAACTACAACTATTGGAAGTGTAGAATGAAGATATACTTGCAGTCGCTTAACTACGACCTCTGGAACATCGTAGAAGCATCGTACACCAAGCCAACAACCAATTACAATGCTTGGAGTGAAGATCAAAAGAAGAACGCGAACCTTGACGCCAAAGCAATGAATGCCTTGTTTTGTGCCTTAACCAAAGAAGAGTTCAACCGTGTTTCAACAGCAACTTCTGCACATCAAATATGGCATACTCTTCAGGTAACACACGAAGGCACTAGTAAAGTTAAGGAATCTAAAATATCTGTTCTTGTCCACAGGTTTGAATTATTCAAAATGGAGGAGAATGAAACCATATCTGAAATGGTCACAAGATTCACCGACATTACCAATTCATTAGCATCCCTTGGAAAGGACTACACCCAAGTTGAAAGAGTTCGTAAGATCCTTCGTGCACTCACACCAGAATGGGAGAATAAGACAACCGTCATTGAAGAGGCGAATGATCTCTCAACTATGACATTAGAAAACCTAATCGGTAATCTAATGGCATATGAAGTGCAATTAGAAGAAAGGAAGAAGGACGAACGACAACACCGCTCAAAGAAGAAAGAACTCGCCTTCCATGCATCCTCTGACACGGATGATTCCAATGACGATGAAGAGGAGATGGCAATGCTTTCAAAGAAATTCAAGCGATTCTTAAAGCAAGGTAAATTCAAATGCTTTAACTGTAATAAACCAGGTCATATGAAGATGGATTGCCCTTTGCTCAAGAAGAAAGAAAAATACAAGAGCAAAAAGTTCAGAAAGAAGAAAAACTACGAAGTATCATCAGAATACAGTGGTTCCTCTTCCTCTGATGAAGAAGAAACCACTGAACGTGTCAACCTATGTTACATGGCACTGGAAGATGATGATGTATCGTTTACTGAACTTTCTGATGCATTTCATGAATTGTTTATTGATCTGAAAAATGAAAAATTGAAAAATAAAGTTTTATCAAAAGAAAATGAAAAACTTTTAAAGGAAAATTCATGTTATACTTTACAATGTTCCTCTATAAATTCTCAACAAGATGAATTTGAAAAAGTCATATCATCTTTGAAAAATGAAAATGAGAAGTTTATAAAAGAGAACATTTTCTTGAAAAAGGAAACTGAATCTTTGAATAAAAGGATTTCTATATTAGATAAAGATATTTTAGTTTTCAAAAAGAAATATGAAGATCTTTTGCAAAATGTGACTAAGTTTAATAAAGGAAAAGAAAAATTGAATGATTTATTATCTTTTCAGAAGTTGTCACATAATAATCATTATGGTATTGGATATAATGAAAAATCTTCATATTGTAATAATCCATATAGTTCTTTTGTAAAAAGAAAGTCTAAGAAAAATAAGTTTATATGGATTCCTAAGAATTTAAATATTCATGATAAAAATACATATATTGCATCTGTAACACCCCGCTCCCAGAATACGTACTTAGTTGTGTATTCAGATTTTTTGATCGTATTTTTCGAGTTACTTCCTGTATTTGTTTTGTATTATGAATTCTTTATATGATCGTTTTGCCTAGGATTTGGATTCGTGGACTCGGAGTCAGCCCTAGTCTGAACCGAGGGCCCGATCCTAGAGTATTGCTCGATTTGGACCTTCTGGTATTATGATTTGACCGATTTCAGTTTTAAACATCATTTTCCAATATTCTAGATTTTCTATGATTTTCTGAAATTTCCTAAATTAAATTGTAAATCTTCAAAACCGGTGTCGGCCAGTTCCGTTGACCGATTCCCGGATTTTTAATTTACAAAAGGTTTGGAATTTCTAAAAGTACCTTTTGACATTACTTCTTAAAATCATATTTTCTATCTAAATACTTTTTCTGGGATTTATCAGATTTTATCAAAATCCGGCCAATCCGGTGTATACCGAGATTGACGGTTGACTTCAGGATTTTTATCTGAAAAATGAGATCTAATATTTGAAAACTGATTTCACCAAAAATCATTTTATAATATTTATTATTTTTGAGAATTTTTGGGAAACTTTCCGAGCTATTTCATTTTTGGGCTTTTCCGGAGTTTTCAGTATTTTCCCAGATACCGAGGAGATTGCCCCAATTTTCCACCTTTGTCTTTTCCCCATTTTCTCTTTCCTTCCTCAAACGCGGCATTCACCTACCTGGGATTCTGCATTTAATGCAGAGATCCTCTCCACACCTCTCCATGCTGCATTTAATGCGCTGCTAATCACTCCCATCAAGTCATCATGACTTTTGTCCTTTTGTGAAACGCAGATTTGGCATCTTCCCTGGACGCAGCCTTGATTCTCGCGTTTGGCCTATTTTGACCTAAACGCAGCCAACCATTTGGTTGAGACGCAGCCCATCTCCTTCCAATGAAACACAAGTTTCATTCTTTGGCTTCAAAAGTCAAACTTGCAATCATTACTTCCCCACTATATAAATCACCCCACTCCTTCTCTCTCTTTCATTTCTCTTCTTCTTCTTCCTTGTTTCCTGCAACCACCAATAGAGAGCAAGGAAGACAACCTCTTACTTCCTTTGGCCACCATACTCCACCTTCTCCATCTCCATTTTCACCACCAACACCATCACTTCTTTCTTCTCCATCTCCTCCTCCTTTTCCAACAACAACAACATCTCCATACCACCTTCTTCAACCCTTTTCACCATAAAACACCAAAGAACCCATCCTCTCCACCAAAACTTCACCACCATCTCCACCACCACCTACATCTCCTTGGCCACCACCAAGTATACCATCTTCACCTCCTCGGCGAGCTCTTTCATTCTAGCCAACTCGTCGCTCCCCGTGGCACCGTTTGCAAAATCCCATTTTGACCAAGTGAACTAGACTCGCACCTTCAACCTCCCTCTCTTGTGAAGACCGGCCACTCCTCTTGGATTGAGGCCGCGTTCTTCTCCGGCGGCAAGACTTAGGGCCGGTACCCTCCTTTTGGATTGGGGCCGAACTTCCCTTCGTTGGACGCAGCAAAGGATCATCGTTAGGCGAGTGCTTTTCCTCGCCAAAGACTTGATTAACTTGTATTTGCATATCAACAAACCATAACTTCCAAAGTTAGTCTTGCTCACTGTTTGGCAGTATTAGTCGACTTGACCAATTCATAAGTCGACTAGCCCCTTTGAAACGCAGTCCTATTTCTGAGAACGCAACTCTGTTAGTCGACTAACCCTTTTCTGAAACGCGCCCTTCTTGGAAACGCAGCATTCCTAGTCGACTTGGCAATCACCCCTAGTCGACTAACTTTTCTTCTGAAGACGCGGATCTTTGAGACGCGGACTTTATTAGTCGACTATCCATTATTCCCAGTCGACTAACGCAGCTCCCTTGAGACGCAGTCCTCTGAGACGCGACCTTGACTAGTCGACTACCCACAATTTCCAAGTCGACTAACCTTTCTGCCTGAGACGCGGCTCTCTCAGACGCGGCTTTATCAAGTCGACTACCCCTAACGCTCTAGTCGACTAACCTTCCTCTTGAAACGCAGCTCTCCCAAACGCAGCCTAGCTAGTCGACTTGTCCCTTGTCTTTGGTCGACTAACTCCTTGATTAGTCGACTACCCATAAATTCCTAGTCGACTAACTTTGGCTGACAGCTGTGGTTATTCACTTTCTTAAATATGGACCTTTTCCTCGGGACTTGTATTATATGTTGTTATTACATGACTTGTTACCTGCTAATATCATCATCCTGTCATGCTATCACTTGACACCCAGCATGATATACTTGACTTGTGATTATCACAATTACGGGAATCCTGCCTTGTTATCCTGTATTATATGCAGTGACCTGTTATCCTGAATGGAACTAAGTGCCACACAGAGCAAAGTGCCACATCACCTACGTGGTGGGGGCCACCTTTTGAATCTGTGGGGTCACCTCTAGAATCCATCCCCTCAGAACAAAGTGCCACACAGAGCAAAGTGCCACATCACCTACGTGGTGGGGGCCACCTCTTGAATCTGTGGGGGCCACCTCTTGAATCTGTAGGGCCATTTCCTGTCATGTCCAGTTATTCCCGTAATCTGATAACATTGATAAGCCATAAAAAGGACAACTTGCACGGGGAATGGGAGGAAGTGATGGATGCCGGAATGATGCCTTGCTTATAGTAGTGGATTACCTGAACTGACGATTCGTGTTAGAGGGATTTAAGGCCCTCAGAAGATGCGTGTTAGGGGGATTTAAGGCCCTCAAGCTGGTCCCGGGCGTACGGGAACTACTATAAGAGGAGCTATCAGTTCTCCATCTGCTTCCAATAACAACCCTCGGCTTGCTTATATATGGATGTATGTGTGTTGAGATGTACACCAGGACACATACCTAGATATATGGGTCAGACGAGTAATAATAATGATTCCCGTTATGACTCCTGTTATGATTCCTGTTATGTACTCCTGTTATGCCCGTTATGACTCCTGTTATGATTCCTGTTATGTACTCCTGTTATGCCCGTTATGTGTTCTTGTTATGACCACTTTGTAATTCGGGTTGTATGTGCTTGGATTACGATGATATGAGATAAAGGTATATAGATGAGGGTTTCCTTGTTTGGATTATTCCTTCGATGTACTAGTCTCATGGAGTTGTGACCTAAGCTTATACAATCGGTTTGCCCGTAATGAGGTTTTATATCAGATTTCCTGTTTTATGATTATTATGCTATATCTGTTCATACCATGCTCTTTACTTGTATTCTAACCCGCCTGTCTCCTGTTCTTATCTGATCATATCATGAGTACTTCCTACTTGATATTATTTGTTATATACATTTGTGCTCGTCCTGGCTCGCCACTTGGCTTTTGCTTCACCATTCGCCTGGGGAGTTTCATCTGACTCCCCTGGATCCTCATGTCCAGGTTTTGGAGCTTGGAGCGTGTGGATTTCCTCTGTTGCTGATCAGAGTAGCGCAGCAGTAGCGCGGATCTTCAACAGACCGTCCGGAACTCCATCCTTCCAGGCCCCCTGTTTGCCTCTCGAGTTTTCCTATTGCAAACTCGTGAGTGCCTTTTGTACAGTTCATATATGTACATCTTTTTGTACTCTCGCATTTGCGCCTATCAGGTGATGTAATATCATTGTAATATCGGATCACCTTTGGTGATAACTTTGTAATTGTACACATGTGTTGGAATGTATAATGCACCACTTGCTTCCGCACTCTGATTCTTGCCTGTACTGATGCTTAGCGTATATACGTGAGGGTATTTCTGACCTACGTATATACGTTGCAGTAACGTCTCCGTACCCGCAGGATCGGGGCGTTACAGCATCATACATTCATGATATATGTGATTCTTGCAACTATGTGTATACTAACAGGTAGAAACCAAATTCTAAATGGATTTAGACTCCTAAAGGTTAATATGATCTTTTATGTTTGGTACCATCTAACATTTTATCTTGCAGGTACCATATAAAAGTTAATAAGAACATATATATATATATATATATATATATATATATATATATATATATATATATATATATATATATATATATATATATATATATTTACTGATATATTTGTTGCAGGGGGAGAACACAATCTTTCTATATTTGTTATAACCTAATTTCTGCAGGGGAAGGAAAATATAACATATTTTCTGCAGGGAGAGCACTTGTGCACATAAAGCGTCATCATCAAAAAGGGGGAGAATGTTGGAACTTGTTTTGATGAAGACTTATGTGACGCATGTCATTTGGAGCTTGATTGGTCACTAATGTTGCATATTTAATGTCACATTTTCATACTTATTTTTAATAAAAGCCTGCATAGTCCTAATTAATTGTTTGATTTATTTGCAGGCCCAATCCTTAAGGAGATAAAGAGAAATGAGCCCAAAAGCCCACCAGAATTCTGAATTAAATCAGAGTTAATTCGCACAAATAAAATCAGGGCAAAATCAAGAGGTTGAAACCGGTTGAGAAGAATCCTCTCAGAATCGATCGGTTAAAGCCAAGAAATTTAAGGTCATTTCGTCAGAATCCGGAGCTCCAACGACAAAACCAACAAAAGATAAAGCCAGAAGAAGACCCCGGACAGACCCACCAACAGGGTGTGGCCATCTGGCCACACCCTTGCCGCAGAATTGCGGCAAAAGCCGCAATTCTGTGGCAATCTTGGGGAGTTACGGGGAGCGTGAACTCCCCCGACCTCCCCGGATCTTGGTTGTTAGGGTTTCTGCCTATAAAAGGCCATATTGTGCACTGAAAATGGACGCCAAGGCAGAGATAGGACTTAGCCAAGCTTTTCATTTCTAGGTTTAGGTTTTTCTTTTTTTTTTTTATGTAACTTGTATGTAGGCTTAGGTTAGATGATGATTCATGTAAGTAAGAGAGAGAGGCTGATGTTGAGAGTGACACCGATGTACTCCTCCTCCTTTCTTTCATTGTCTCAGTAAGCAATAAAGGTAAACTTTCATTTATGTTCGTTTCTTTACTTTCCTTTTCTTTCGCTTTGCTTTTCGTTTTCCTCTTCTACTTCACCTTGATTGTATGTGTTGAGTCTACAAGTGAACTCCAAAGCAAGTACACCGATGCTACGTGAGAGCCAGCGATAGTTTATGAAAGACGTTCTCCTCTTCCAAGCTCGCGTCACTTCGTTCTTCTTATGCTTGACGATATAATGTGCACGGGGACCGAGCTCGAGTTTATGATCTATGCGTTGAACGCCTCCGAAGCAAAAAGGAAGAACTTGGAAAAAGGTTTCCAAGTAAGTCATCATCAACCTAGGTAAGTATCCCTTCCTTTTCTTTCCTTTCCTTTCTTTTCTTTCTTAGTATAGATCACCAACACTTCTTCCAAATCGTTTTCATTCTTCTCACTTCATTGTATATAGTCGCTTTTCATCGTTTTCTGATTTCCACCTTCTTCATCTCTCGCCTTCTTCTTAACTTTAACCATTAACTTTCTTTTTCTTTTTCTTAACTTTAAAAACAGAGAAGAACCTTCGCTTAGTTTTGATAACGATTTCAATAAAACTGTAAACGCTTCCATCGCAAACCCTCCTTGTGGATCACGACCCGCATTAGCCACTTGCTATAGCGGAAGTATTGAGCACTTGCACGTTTTTATGATAAGATCTAAAAATCCGTATTTTTTGTGCAGGTTTAGCATCAATCAAATTTTGGCGCCGTTGCCGGGGAGGGTAAAACGGTTTTTATTGAAATCTGAATTTTTATTGCAAATTTTTGAGAACTAAACGAATTTTCTTCTCTGTTGCAGGTTATAGGTTGAAGAAAACAGGAACTTTGCATTGCAGTGACATATAAGTGGACCTGGGCCTCTGCTCTCGAAAGCAGAGACCAGGATCCCTCCAAATTGCCGCAAAATCCTGGCTTTTGCCGCAAATTTGAAATCCTGGCTTTTGCCGCAAATTTGCGGCAATAAGGAGTGCACTACTGATCATTTTTCTGCAGGGTCTCTGATTCTGCAAAATACTTCTGCTGCATTACTTAATTCCCTGTAATATTCACCCTATACCTGCTTAATAAAGTCAACAGTAAAAAATTGATTGTAATCGTTAAAAGTTGATTAGACATTTGCATTTCTAGGCACGTGTCTTTTCAATTCATTTACTTTTCCTGTTGAAGAGTGCTGCAGACAAGGTACGTTTTGCATTGCATGTAGACTAGGAATCAACTCTTGCTTGATTTTCATGCTTTGAGTGTATCCTAGTTATATTTCTTGTACACTTGCACAATTCAATTTTAAGGGCATACCTGTAAATAAGATAAGGTGGGGATTTTATCACCCTTTCCTTAGCCCGCAAATCATTTTCCCAAGCACTCACTAACCCAAGCCTAATTTAATAAAAAGTAGACGTTGGCCCTAGGGACATCTCGGACTCATTTAGGAGATTATCCTAAGGGGGAAAATGTTGGAATCTAACTCCTGTAAAATCAGTGTCTAGGAAAGGGATTGAGGGCCGAAAGCCCGAAGGTTGGTGGTTATTTAATTAAGGAACGTCTTTGACGGAAAACCTCCCACCAACCTTGCCCTGACCTGGCTGATTAGCTTGTGGTTAAAGTCTACATTAGACCTCCCGTGGACAGTCTAACCAGTTAGGAGTCGTCTAGGTCCTAAGTCTACCCTAACTTAGGCTAGAATTTTTTCTTTTTTGTTTGTTTATTTGTTTGTTTTCTTTGTTTGTATTCTATTGTGTGATATGGACTATAATAATAATTTTTTCAACTACAATGATAATCCATATTACACACCGGCTTCATTTTCGGATATTACCAACCCGGCATATCATAACTTTGACCAACCTAGTGTGCCGGATTGGTCTTATCCGAATCAATATGACCCATACCCCCCATCTAATAACTATAATTTCCATAATGATTTCAACTCTTCACCGAGTCAGTGGGGATTCACCTCCCCCGAGCATAATTTCCAACCACCTTGCCCTCCTTCTCCACGCAGTCCACATTATGTTCAAGATTCATACTCAGTTCCACCCGTCCAAAATAGGAAACCATCAATTATGGAAATGAGTATGCGTGAGTCCAAACACAAATCCCAAAATCTGATGGACTCACAATTTCACTACCACTTCCAAGACAATTCTTCATCTTTTCATCAAAATAATGAACCTGTCAACTATGAAAAGATGCTTGAAGCCATGACTTAGGCTCAAAACACTCGTAATCGTGACATAGATATGATGGTCGAATCTCTACGTTCCCACCGTCCTGATGTCACTAACTATTCTGTTAGAGCCGAAGAGTCATGTAGTTTTGGAAATCAAGATTCCATTTCAGAACAACCATGTGAACTTACCCAAACTCCAAATGATATTGATAGTTTGGCTAGTTTTCCTTTTCTTGAAATAGAACTTGAAAATGATTATGATCCTGAACCCAACTTAGTGATTCAATTCCATTTCCTGATTCGATTATGACTCCGGTACCTTCACCTGACTTCGATCTTTTCCCGGAGTCAACATTGGATCCTGTACCAATTCATAAAGAAATTGAATCACCCATCTTTGAGGATCATGTTGAACTTGACCAACTTTACAATTTTGAAAATCCCATGGATAAATTGGAAAGTTCTCCATTTTTTGATATTGAACTCAATGAGATATGTGACCCAGATTCTCACATATGTGATCCAGTTCAACTTTCTGAATCAATATTGACTCCTGTTTTATTACCAAACTTGAATAATATTCTAGAGTCAGTTTTGATTCCTCCACCTATCATTTCTGAACTGAAATCACCCACATTAGGTCACATTCCATTGTTGAAAAATACATGTGGACTGGAGTTTCAATTTCTTGACTTGGACCCAATTTCTGAACCTATTTCGACTCCTGAACCTTTACTTGACTTAAGTCACCTTCCTGAGTCGGTATTAGTTCCTGTCCTTCCCGAGTCCAAGTCAACCGTTCTATCATTTCATACACCATTCTGGGACGAGGTGGTTGACAAATTTGACTCCGAAATTAGTTATGGAATATGGAAATTAGATGGGGTCAAATATTTAATAAAAATCCTTAATCGATTTATCTTTTTAGTGGGTCATATTAAAGATAGTGCTGGTGGGTTCCTCCGAGACCCAAGAAAAGTTGATTGGGCCGCGTTTCGTGGACCAATCAGACCACCACCGGAACCACCACCATAAGGTAACATTTTCCTTCCCTTTCTTCTTTTTCATGCATCTATGCATTAATTCATACATTGAGGACAATGCATGAGATAGGTGTGGGGGAGGGTCTAACATAACTTTTCTTTTTCTTTAAAATAAAAAAATATATATATAAAAAATTTAACATTTTTTTTACTTTTAAAAACTTTTTGAAAAATGGAAACAATATTTTGACTTATTTTTGTAAGAAATTAAGTTAATTTTAAGGAATAGGAAAATCCAAATTAGGATTTCTTATACTTGGTCAAAATAAGATAATTTGTTTGATTTTTAGGGTTAGGAAGATAATTTGTCAAAGTAATTTAGTCTTGATCTTTACCTTGATGAAATATGCATACTTCATACACTTACACACTTAGGGTTCAAAAACAAAGATTCTTATGCCTTATAAAAAATATATATTGTAGTCGACTAAAAGCAATTTATAGTCGACTAATACCTTGCCCCTAGTCGACTATTCCCTGGTCCAGTCGACTTATAAGTAGTTGCAGTCGACTTGAATCAGTTAAACAGAAAACTGTCACTCCAACGTCTCTTGACCTAGTCGACTTATAGTCAAACATAGTCGACTAATAGAAGGAAATTTGCCTAGTCTAGTCGACTAACTCTATAGGAAAGTCGACTATAGGCAATTTCTGACTGTTGGACAGTTTTCGTTATCTGGTCTTTTGTGCAACGAATTCCAACGTTCCTATCATTTGAATTGCTCTTATAACTACCCTAACTAACCCTAGTCTTCAGCTATATAAAGGGTAGTTAGTCCAAAGGCCAAATAACAAGAAAAATCTTCAGTTTTCCAAAGCCAAAATTCTGCCATACTGAAAACTGATTTTCCAACTTCAGTTCTTCACCAAAAGTCAATTTCTATTGTGAAGTCCTCTGAAGTTTGTCTCCTATACTAGACCTTGTCCACATACACATTCAGTACCAAGGCTTATAGGAAAAGTGTTGTAATTCTCAAAGCAATCATTGTACACGGGTGGCTTCTTGGTATAGAGGCAGTTGTACAAGGTGATCATTGTACACGGGTGGCTTCTTGATGTAGAGGCAGTTGTACAAGGTGAAAGGTGTTCTCTTGGTTAAAGAGAAGGTGTACACATTTGGCAAAGGGGATTTGTTAAGTGGTGTGCATGGTGTATTGATTTTGGGTGTACAAAATCAAGGTTAAAGGAAAATCTCAAGCGAGTGGCTTGGGGACTGGATGTAGGTCACGAAGACCGAACCAGGATAAATCTCTCTTGTTTGCGTTTGTCTATTTTTAGAGATTTATTTTTCTTTTTGCAAGTTTATTTATTTGCTTAACATTAATCCTTCTTGTTTTTTAGTTTGTGTTGACTTGGGTATTTTTAGATCCATAATTGCCAACAGAGATATTTCTGCATTTGACATTATCTCGGGACCAACAATCCTGGCCCAATGGCCAGATCCACCCGCGAAAACGCGGCAAAAATCGCGTTTTCGCGGCCCTTCTTTTGAATTAAGGAAGCGTTTGATCCCCTATCTCCCTACGCTATCTCTTGTCCATATTTTTCGATAAATACCTGTATGTATTGAGAGAAATGTAGATGGTGAGGCTGAGAAGCAATTGAGGGAAAAGTTGTACGTTGTAATACAAGTTGGGGATTAAGAGTTTGTAGCAACGATTCTTCAATAAAAATCAGTCTTTTTCAATATAGATCTTGCAACGTTTCAGTTTAAGTTTTCTTTATTTCTTTCTTTTATTTTTGTTATGCAAATTTTCTTCTTTTCTTTGCATGTTTTACTTTATTAACTCATCAACAATCATCAACAATCTCATGCATGCTTACTCTTATTTTCTTTTGTTAGTTCTTTTGTCTTCAACATAGATCGGAGGAGGAAGATATTAAAGCTACATCAAGGGACAAGTCAGCGAGTTTCATCTTCCTTTTTCCTTCATCCCAATCTCTTAGTTTCTTTTTCATCACCTTAGTTCTTTAATCTTCGCACAAGGTTAGTTATTTTTTATTTTTCTTTTGTTTTCTTCATATTTTAATGCTTAAAGATCTTTATTTTTTTAAAACAAAACTCCAACTTCATTCAAGGATTTCTCAACTAGGTTAAGATAAAAATTTGATTTTTAATAATTAGAATTTAACAAGTCTTTGTGGATTCGACCCCTAACTTGTCACTATACAATTTTACTAAAAAAATTCTAGCAAGTTTAGGTTTTATAACTTGTACGTGGTTTTACAACGATGCATTTCTTCATGAATTTTGAACCGCGAACTGTTTTTGGCGCCGATGCTTGGGATTCATGAAAATTTTTTGGTTTTTAAAAAATCAACATTATATCTTTTTCTAATTTCTTAAAAAATAATAATAAATTTAAAAATTAATTTTTTTATAAATTTAATTAAAAATTTTTAAATTGAAAATTCTTTTCTTTTTACAGTCTTTTCCATCCCTAAGATCTAAACTTCAAACTTTTCTTTTTGCTGGGATATTACATGAATGAGCGAAGATTTGCACAACAGTACGAAGCTTGCTTGCTTATGACATAATTGCTTTGCTAAACTAGAATAAAAAAAATTGCTTACTTCAGAGTCGTCGGAAAGGTTAGTATTTTCTAACTTTGTCCACGAATCTCCTGTTAGTGGGATTTCGGAGGTGCTTATTGATTGAACTTGTGCTGCATCATATTGCATAAAAGAACTTAAAAGTTGTCCCCCCTCACATAAGGTCGAGATTTCATTACCTGTTCTTTCGCTCAAAAATCACAACACATATAAGTTTTTTCAAGCTTGAACTAAATTTAAAATCAACTAGAAACTTGACCACTAGAAATTCAAGTTCATTAAATGGATTTATTTTAGGAATACTCAAGTGATTACTTTCAAGCTCGCGAGAGAGGGCCTTCTTATCTAGAAACGGTGACTTAGCCACTGCGGTGGTGCCGGCCTAGAGGAAGGACCGATGTACTTCCCTGTATAAGAAAGGGTAGCGAAAATTAGTAAGCATCCAGCCTGGGGGAGAACCGAATCGCTTGTTTGAGGGCTTTAACCGGTCAGCGCACAATTTGTCCAACCAAGTTAGGAGCTATCTAACTAGGGAGAATTCTATTCTTAAGATTAGTGGTTGAAAAACTGATTACCTTTAAATTAAATTCAAGATAAAGAAAACACTTGATTTCAATTGATTGATTGAGTCATCTTGTGTGCAAATCTCATCTAGGATTTAGAAAATCCTTTGTCACGCCCCGCTTTCCAAAATACGTGGAAATGGAGTCGCGACGAGAGTCGGTGACGTATATACGCGAGGAAAATACCCCATATATACACGCTAAGCCTAAAGTGACCTGAACAAGCTATAAATCTAACCCATAATAAATCAACGATCACTATAATATCACATATAAGCATCAATGCATGATATCATATAAAAAGAATTAGAATAAAGACTGAATCTGATGTATATCGAGAATCAGAAAATAACAGAAAGACAAGATAGAAAAGAGTATCAGAACCAAAAGAGAGAAGCTTCAGCTCCTCGCGAAGTGTACGAGCTCAACGAACACCTGAACAATAAGAAGATGTCCAATACCCTGGACGTGTGAATCCAGGGTCGTCAGAAGCGACTTAGTGAGTGTGTGTGTAAAGAGAAATGTGTTCGTGCATAATAACAAAGTAAGCAATAACAACGTGATGAATTGAAATAAAAGATGGCAGAATAATCAATATCAAACACAAAATTATGAACGATATGTAACTGATATCAAAGAAAGTAATTAATGTCAAGATGTGCAACCTAGCATATGTCACTAGTCTGGTATACAAACCGGTCATGTGTACATTCATATGTCTATCATAGTTATATATATATATGTCAGTCAGGTGATTACGATACAATATAACAGTTTATCATTTTTTAATTATGTCAGCGAACACTAATTGCTACCTACAATAAACGCATCACATACTACGCCTATCACATGTGTCAATCAGGATCTTAAGTTATTGAAACTGATTGGTTGGAGACATTATCCATACTTTAGGTGGGTCCCGTACATACCCGGGACCACAGCCCAGATGCCTGGCGCTGAACCAGTCCCTACCGCTGGTAGTCAGTAACAGTAACATTACTCACAGATCACTGTAGAACAATAACTCATAGTAACACTGTGGAACAATAAACAAATGAGATGTCAGTCATCTCCCAGAACCCTACAGTGGAACCGTAGTCGGCTGTGCAACCTGTATCATAGGTCCACCTAAAATACAGACGCTGTCTTTTCCATCAATTTTCCTACTCCAAGTGTAAGCTGTTCAATTACATTATTATTTAATTCAAATTAGAGTAATCAATTTCATGTTATGTAGAACATTGGGATGATACAATGACAGTAACAGTAAGTACAGTAGCAGTAATTGTATATATGGTGAACAATAATCAGGATAGTAAGCAGTAACAATAACCGTGTATACGCCGAATAATAGAGTTGTACATGATTGTTACGGTCTAACGATACTTTTTCAGTAACTTTCAGTAACATGAACAATATATTTATCAGGTAGGTCTCTTATATAATCAGTCAAGTTACCTAAGTGGTATCATGATATTTATTCAGAATCAGCAATATAAACTTTTTGCATTAATTCATTATGTATTTAATATGTGAACATGAACAATAATTGATGGGCATGAACAGTGATTAAACATGAACACTATTTAAACATAAAATAACGTCTATTAAAACAAGTTAAAAAGCACTCACATGCAATAATATTAAAATACTCAATAAATAAATAAAGAACACTCACCTAGTCTTATCGTTCGTCCAAGTACCAATTTGAAGAATCTACATTAAATACATTTGAATTTTTACATAAGATATCAAATTTATATTTATTGAATTTTACAAAAGATATCTTACTTGATGTAATTCAGTATTTCAAATTAAATACGGATGGTCCAGATCTTAAAACAAAGTTGTGTGATGATACATTGAGTTTATAAGATTATTTATATTTTATTTACTAATTTTTATGGGGTTTAAATGATTAAAAACATACAATTTTCTTAACGGGTCTGAATGTTGAAGTAGCGGGTTTCAACTTAAAAAATAGTGATTTCAGTCCAATATGATCTGCAATTAATCCCAAAAATTTTAGTAAGTTCTAGAGGTTATCTAGATATTTATCACTATTTTTATTTATTTTTTTTCAAATTTTTATCTAGTCAATTGGGTCGGATTACAATGGATTAAAACCAACAATAATTGGGCTGGGCTGAAACTGGGCTCAGAATCAATATATACATATTTCTTTTCTTGTTTCCTTTTTCTGTTATCCGGCCTGGCCCATGACCAGGCCCTATAATTTTCCTTTCTTTCTTTTTTTTTATTTGGACCAGGCCAAATGGATGGGCCCAGTTCCCCTTTTTATTCTGTTTGTCCTGGGCTGGGCCAGTGGCAGCCCATGACACTGGTCTGGCCCAAAATCCGGGCCCAATTCTCCCTTTTTTATTTTATTATCTTTTCCTTTAGGCTTGGCCTGGCCCAATAAGTCAAGCCCAACCTTTTTTTCTTTCTTTGTTTTGTTTTTTCCTGTGGGCTTGGGCCAGTGGCGGCCCAGCCTTCTTTTTTTGTTTTTAAAGGAAGCAGGAGAAAAGGGTTACAGGATAGGATCTTTTAGGATTTTTAGCAATCAGGTTGTTATGATAAGATCCATAAAGATCTCTTAAGATCTTTTAGTTAGAATTTGAAATTTAGATTTGGCTTTAAGTTTGTTTAAATAATTTGAATCTCCTACCTAACCACGCGCCAGTGTGGCATTATGGTTTAAGTATTAGGATTTAGTACAAAGGAACATGAGTTTAAAACTTGGCATAAACATATATATATATATATATATATATATATATATATATATATATATATATATATATATATATATATTTATTTATTTATTTTATTTTTGGGTATGAGTTAGATGGGTTATGGTTTATTACATAATTGGATTATGTGTTGGAAAAGAAGATCAACTAAGAATAATACCAATAATAACATAATAATAATAATAATGCTAATAATAATGTATAAAATATAATACATGCCTATACTGGTATAAATATAAGTCAAAAACATATACACTTAATATGTATGCACATGTATCTATACACATGTATAAAATAAATTAATCAATAATAATAAGTAAATCTAAATAAAATTAATAAAGGTAGAAATACAGTATTATTAGTTAGGGGATATTACATCCTTCATCAGGGCAGTACCCAGTTTCATGCGCGTGTTTAGTGTCGATTAAAATATATTATTTTATCTGACCCTACTGCTACAATGGGTGACATGAACCAATCCTAACAAATGACCTTAAAGGATTACATGTATCCTACAAGGTCCACCCAACCTTCCGTATCACTCTGCCGGCCCTTATGACAAATTTTGAGATTAAATTCGGTATGATACATATGCTTCCAGTCTTTCAGGGATTGGCAAATGAGAATCCATACCAACATATTAGGGAATTTGAGAATATATATGGAACCATGAAGTATAATCAAATGACAGAGGAATCCCTAAAACTTAGGTTATTCTCCTTTTACCTAAAAGAAAAAGCCAAAGCTTGGCTTCTTTTTCTCTAACCGGGTTCAATTTTCACTTGGGTAGGATTAGTCGAAACCTTCTATAGGAAGTTCTATTCTAAGAAAAAAACTGCTACCATACATCAAGCCCTTAACACCTTTCATCAATCACTAGGGGAGACATTTTCACATATTTTGAAAGATTCAAGAATTTTTTACTTGAGTGTCCCCATCACGGATTTGAGAAAAATCTTTTTGATCTAAATTCTTTACGAAAGCTTAGACTACTCGAATAAGATCATGATTGAGTCCCTTTGCAATGGAATATTCACTAGTAAAACGGCTGATGACGCATGGCAATTTTTTAAAGAGGTAGCAGAAAACACTCTAGAATAGGAGCCTGTTAGAGTTGATGATAAGCAACCCACCTCATAACTGCCGCCAACAGGGGTGGTATGCATAAAGTCAACCCTAATTTTGGGAGTGATACTAAATTGACATCTATAGTACGAAGACTTGAAGTATTAAAATTAAGCAAGGGAACACAATCTTCGGCTCTCGAACCATCTAAGCTAGTGGTGCCTCCCATTTGTGTCCTTTGTGACAGTCACGACCACTTGGTTGAACATGCCCTGGTTTGCCAATATTAAAGCAGAACAAGCAAATGTACTTAATATATTTCACAAGCCCAACCCTAACAACAACCTATTCAGTGAAATGTACAATCCGGGATGGCGGAATCATCCAACCTTTCATGAAAATCTTCTCAAGAATAAGGATATGGTGGATCATCATCATTTCAAGGATCATCTTCTAATAATCAATTTCACAATGGAATGTAACACCATTTGTCCCTCCTCCAAATGTCCCTCCCAATCAAAAAAACCTATCTCTAGAGGACACTCTCCAGCAATTCATGCAGAGCCAAGTCATAATTGATCAAACTTAAGCCCAAATATCTCGCAATCAGGATCAGACGATAGCCCGACTCGAGGTCTCAGATAAAATAGTTAGTTGTATCTGTTAGGGAGAGAGAAATGATATTTTTATTTACAAATAAAGCAAGATTTTAGAGATGTTGAAGCCGAATACCCCGTGAAGGGTTCTGTACTTCTCCTCGAGATTCTTCTAGATGTGAGTTGAGGCGTGCAATTGCCATCTCTATGTATTTGCTTTAAAATGTTTTAATTAAATCTTTAATTTAGTTTTGATAAAATACATATACAATCAAATCTAGACATGTGGACACAAAAAAAATTTATGGCATAAAACATGATAATATATATTAGAACAAAACATACATATAAGCATGATGGAAATGCAAGTTTACTCTAACACATATCAATATAGCACAATGGTAAACTAACAATCCTATGCATATATATATAAACAAAGAAAAACTTTTATGTGGAGAAATTACCAAACCGAGGGCATTTCTCCAAAATAGGGGCCTCTATGATAGCGATGCAAGCGACGATATGATCGTTGAGCGTTGATGCACCCACCACCCGGGCACCATCTCCCCCTAAGTTTTGGAGGAAGAAGACCCACCTGTAGCAACTAAATTTGGTGTATCTTTTGGTACCCATATCTTTTTAGGTCCTTTAGGGTTAGTATCTTGGCGAATCCAAACATGTTTATTTGACATGTTTAGCTTAGCAAAACAAAATTTTTCTAAATGGCCTTTGCGGCCACAATGAGTGCAAATGTAAATTCTATCACTACCATACATGTATGCATGTTTATGTGTGTGTGCATGTTTCCGTGCATGTTGATGGTGAGTGTGTTTCCCTTGGGTTGATCCTTTGGGAAACCTAGATGCAAATTTGTTTAAATCAAATGCACATTTCTTTAGAGTTGAATCCAAAACATCAACTCGTTTTTGGATCTCAATAAATTCATTTTTGTTGCATGATGAAATGGGGCTTTTTCCTTTAGTAGATATTTTATAATTTTCAAAGTCCTTTTTCATCTTCTCAAAAGCATTAGATAAATCATTTTTCTCTTTTAGAACAATATCAAATTTGTCTTTCAATGAGTCATTTTCCTTTTTCAATTTTCTATTTTGAGATTGTGAAATCTCATACCTATATTGTAGTTCTTCAAAAAATTATGCAAGTTCATCCATAGTTAATTCATCATCATCTATGGAGTTTTTAAGAATTACCTTTGGTGCATCCTCCCCATGTGCCATGAAGCACATGTGTGCGGCGTCGTTGTCCTCTTCGGATTCCGACTCCGTGTCGTCCCAAGTGGCCACCATAGCTTTCTTCTTCTTTGGCCCATTCTTTGACGTTGTTGCTTGAAGAGCGGGGCAATCGGCGATGAGATGTTTGATCTTCTTGCAATGGAAGCAAGGACCCGGCTCCTCTCTTTTTCTTTCAAACCTTCCTTGAGGTTTCCCTCTTCGGAAGTTGCTTTCCTCCCCTTCTTGTAAAACATTTTGCCCACCTTCCGAATGAGCATGGCAAAGTCCTCATCGTAGTCTTCTGATGAGTCCTCCTCGTCATGGTTGGATGGAGTGCTTTGAAAGCGAGAGCCTTTTTTTTTGGCGCCTCCTTTTCTTCTCTAACCTTCATTTCCATCTCATGTGTTTTGAGATTTCCGATGAAGCTGGAGAAGTCCATCTCCTCCCGATCGTTGAGCTCCTTGAGAGTTGTTGCCTTGACTTCCCAAGCTTTGGGAAGAGCTCGAATGACCTTTCGAATCTTTTGGTCATTATCAATCGTATCACCTAAAGAAGATAATGCATTAGTTATCTTGGTGAAACGGGTGAGCATGTCATCAATACTTTCATTCTCAAGCATATAAAAGTTCTCATATTGAGAACGAAGCAAGTCAATCTTGGATCTTTTGACTTGGGACGTTCCCTCATGAGTCACAATCAAAACATTCCAAACTTCAAATGCGGATTTACAGTTAATGATGCGGGAAAGGTCATCTTCATTAGGGGCTTGGGTTAATGCATATTGAGCCCTAGCATTAGCTTCATAGTCCTTGGTGGTATCCTCGGACCATAATCTCTCATCGGTGAGAGGTTCTACAAATTCTTTGGTAATGGCCCTAGCTACTCTAACTCCTAGGGACTTAAGAAATAGGTTCATCTTGACCTTCCAAATGGGAAGTTCAAGCCATCAAACTTGGGTGGGGACTTGATGCTAGAAAGATCAATGGATGCCATGAATACAAAAGTATAATGCACAACAAATAGAAATGCACAAAAGAATATAGCCAAATATAAGAATCTCCCTAAGGTTGTTAAACCAAATGCAAGGGTTAGGCTCTGATACCAATTGAAATCACCTAGAGGGGGGGGTGAATAGGTGATGGCTATATGAAATGACAATTATGCGGAATTTAAAAACTATTTAAACAAAGAGCACAATTAAATAACTTGCAAGTAAATAAATAATTTAATGAAGCAAATAAGAGAGAGATAGAGTTTAGAGAAATTGTGGACAATCGCAAAGACAAGGATTTTTTTGAGGTTCGAGCCACGCTCTACGTCCCCGCCTTCAACACGATGAAGGATTTCCACTATTGGTGATCCCACTAGATCTTCAATACAAGGACACACTTGTCCTATCTCTCGGTGTCGCCACAACACTTTGAAGCACACCCGTTCGCTTGAGGCCGATGCCTCTACAACTTCTCACAATAAGAAAGGTTGATCACACTTGATCAAAAAGCTCACTTTGCACAATCCTACAACCAATATGAGAGCGATAATACTATGGGATTGTGTAGTGCAAAAGACTAGAGAGAAGTAGAGGATTGCTTCAAGAAAGTGTTGGGAATTTTTGGCTTAAAGTGAAAATCTTTTTCTAAAAGGAAAACTAAAGTTTTTGCTTGGAAATCTTTTTCTTGCTTAGAAATCTTATGTTAAAGTTTTTTGAAGTGTCCCATTATTTATAGGGGATGAAAAATAACCTACACAGCTCAAAAGAGTCGTTGGGGTGAATCCCAACAAAAATCTGACCAGAAAAATAGAGCTGTTGGAGTCTGTCAGAACTTCTGACAGCTAACGGTCGACCGGGCCGGTCGACCGCCAACGGTCAAAAATCCGACCGTTGGGGAGGTCGGTCGACTGGGCGGCCGACCGAGACCAAAACCAGAGAGCAACTCTCTCTGTCGGTCGACCGTTGCGATCGGCCGAAGAAAAATAGAGAGCAAACCAAGTTTGCTCGGTCGGCCGCTCGGTCGGCCGACATGCACACATGCACAGCGTGCATGTCGGTCGACTGGTTCGGTCGACCGGACTCTGCCAGAACAATTTTTCCCGAGTCTGCAGGAAAGGGAAATTTTGGTTGAAAAAATTTTTGGTTAAGGACTAATAAAATAGGATTCTAGGACTTATAAAAATAGTGTGTGATCATAGATCAACACCCAAAAATATTTGAACTCTATTTTGATGAAAATCCTTTTTGGTGAAATGGAAAACTTGGTTTTTCTAAAACAGATTTTTCCAAACATGGTTTTTCCATAGTAGGTTAGAAATATTTGTTATGAAAAATGTTTTGAAGCCATGAAGCAATACTAAATGTGTGTGTATGTGACAATCCCAAGTATTCTACCTCTATCATCTAAGTTTTGACAAAATCATCTAAAAATAAAAGCTAAAAAGAAAATTACAAGTCTTGAATTCTTCTTCTTGTTTGATCCTTGAGCGCTTCTACTGTGCTAGGCTCGGGGATCCAAATTCTTTGCAGCATCCAAAAGCGTGAGACTTGAGTTGGAGCCGTCAAATCACTTATAATATTTACCTGAAACTTATGTAAACAAAATTGTTAAACACATAACTAAATATGGTTTGTTATCATCAAAATGTCGGGCTAATGGCCTTTGGGCCAACAGTACTTTCATACTATGATTATTCCCCGTACTGATGCTTATTTATGTAAGGGTATCCTCGACTTTCGTATATACATCGCAGTAATATCTCCACACCCGCGGGATCAGGGTGTTACACCAGCCTTAGTTAGCTCAATTTGATTGTTCTCTTGTTGCTCACTGACTTTTATTTCTTCTTTGTTTAGCCTTTGGGCTTCACCACTCTACTGGAGTTTAGTTATTAAATGTTATATGTGTGTGTTCTATACTGACACTTCTGCAGGTACCTACTATGCCTTCGGGCTTATTAGCCATTTGGTCTCTCACTCACTTCCTCGAAAGAGGGAGTGCGTTCAGACTGTCAGGTCTTTTAGCTACGCCTGATAGGCGGACCTGGCGTTCAGCGCTTTACCTCTAATTCCGCTCGAGCGTATTTACAACGTGAGCGCGGCTTCACCCCCACACGATAGTATAACATTCATATGTTTGTTCCATCATGTGCATTTAGCTGTGTCGCGAGCGGTAACCACACCGAATGTGATGGCATCTAGTATTGTACATTAACTTCGCTCCAGTTGCTTAGCTCTACTTTGATGTTCGCTTGCATTTTTTCCCACTTGCCTGCTTGATAATTCAACTATTATTCTTTTATTGATGGTTGTGAAGGGTTTAAAATCTTTACTTATACTATTTTTGAAACAATAAATATTTTTCAGTGTTCGTACTAATTTCTTGTATAAGTACCGCTTTCCTTTACCGTGTTATTCGACTATTGACATCTACTGTGTTATCGCTTGTCGTGCTTTTACTTGATATCTTAACACTTGTCCAGTGATCACTTGGCATGTAACCATTTAATACTGGACACCTGTCTGTTATCACCTGATTCCTTACATACTTAACACCTGACATCTTACATGTACACTTGGCTTATAACTATCACTTACGGGAATGTTGATCTGATATCTTGATATACACTGATATACTCCAATACACATGTACTCATGATACTTCTGACATGCTTCTGCTCATTCCTGTAATCTGATAATTATAATAAACTATAAAAAAGATAACTTACAATGGGTAAAAGGGAAACTGATGAACTTCAATTGTGGTTATATTACAATGGTATTAGATGTTGTGCAAGTAAAATCTTTTGGATCTACCTGAGGGCCTCCTGGTACCGAGAGGTGCGCTCGCAACCCACCTTATATTGTACACACCTCTTCCCCAGGGCATATTAATATGACCCTCTCCCCTTCGCTTTGCGACGAGTTCTAGTTAGCAACCGAAACACCCTCGTCGTGGTCTCGGGCAGGCACAGGACCCATTGTAAATATAATTCGTTGGTCTCACAATCAGTTTTTCATCCTACTCATATATGGATGTATGTGTGCTAAGATATACACCAGGATACATACCTAGATATATGGGTCAGACGAGTAATAATAATATGATGTTAATCAACAATTTATTGTGTTATTTTGCAAATCAGGTTGTATACACTCAGATTACAATGACATGGGATGAAGGTATATGGTGAGAGTTTTCTTGTTTGGATTACTCCTTCGATGTGCTAGTTTTATGAAGCCGTAAACTGAGCTTGTACAATTGATTTTGCTTATATTCGGTGTTATCAGTTTTATCAGTTTTTATCAATTTTATGATGTTTTCTTAGTATAAGAGATAATTCAGGTTTTAGGAAACCAGGATATGGTGATGTGAGATAAAAAGTATATATATGAGGGTTTCCTTATTTGGGTTATTCTTTTGATGTACTAATCTCACGGATAGATAATTTGGGCTTATATAACTAGTTTTGCAACATTTACCTTACTTGTTGTCTCATCGCTTGCTCCAGTATGGCTGTCCTCACGACACGATTTTCAAAACCTGTTCTTTGATTCGGATTTATTGATATACGTGTGCATATTTATGCACGCCTCTTGGCACTCGCCTTGCCATTTGTTGGGGAGTTCTGACTCCCCTGCACTTGCATGTTCAGATTTTAGAACTTGGACTGTGGACTTCTTGGTGATCAGAATTGCGTATCGATAGCATCATGGATCAGCAGTTGACATTCGGAAGCCCTATCCTTTCAGGCCCCCTACTCGTCTCTCGAGTTTTCCTTTTGTAACTCGTGAGCGCCTTTTGTATTGTTCATACTTGTATATCTACTAATCTGATATCCTGATATACGCTGATATACTCCAGTACACATGTACTCATGATACTCCTGACATGCTTCTGTTCATTCCTGTAATCTGATAATTATAATAAACTATAAAAAAAGATAATTTACATTGGGTAAAAAGGGAACTGATGAACTTCAATTGTGGTTACTGTTTTCCATTGATTTTGTGAAAGGGAAAACTTACAAAAAAGTGTCGAGGAGCTAAATTACAAGTAATTCTTTGCAGGAAGAAGATTACAAGTAGATCTCCTCTGAGATTTCTAGGGACAGCCGTACTGGAGCAATTCTCTTAATTTATCCTTGTAGGATTAGAGAAGCAATTCTCTTAATTCTTGAAAGCAAAAGAGTAGATCTCTAATTTCCTCTCTATCCTGGCCCGTTTTTTCTCTCTCTTCATGCCTTTCCCTCTCTGAGCCTCTGGTAGGCTATTTATAGGGAGAAACATGGGTATAATTGACCTGAAAATCTAGAAACAGATTGATTTAATCTATTTTGTATATGAAAAGTAGCCTTATCGCGAGGCTAGAAACAGCTTCTACGAAGCTAGGAATAGTATGTAGTGCCAATCTCTTGATTTGCTCCGCTAAATGAGGGATACTCCCTTGATCTTCTTACCTGATTGGGAGAGTCAAAAGATCATGGCAGGCAACTGCCAAATTTGGTTTCAATCAACATGATCTCATCTAGAGATTTGATTTCATCTAGAGATTTGCTTAGTCAAAATGACTATAAAGGACTCGCAGCGGAGTCGTTGCGTTAAGCTCATAGCGGAGCTGGGAGAAGCTTGTAGCGGAGCTGGGAGAAAGCTCTTCAGCGGAGCCAGTCAACCTTTTACGCGGCTGCATGGAGCTTCGAGTGAAGCTAACTTTTTGCGGAGTTAACTTAGCATTTTCAGGCGAAGCTGTAGGTTAGCTCGCAGAGAGGCTATAAAGGAGCTTCCTGCGATGCTAAGCAACTTTTGGTTTTGAAATCTATCTTGTAGGTTCGTGCGAGACTAAGTGTTGAGATAACTTAGTGTCTCTGGACTTGCTTGAGCCTTGTCATGAGCCTTTAAGGATGATCTTGGCTTAGTATCTGCTTCGCTGGATCAGTAGAGTCCAAGTTGCTGATTCGTCCCTTTGAGATGGGTGAAGAACTGGTCGCTGGCTTGTTTACCACTTGTCTTTTGTAAATGTTAACAAGTTAGATATTTGTTCAGGCCAATTAGGAATCTTGTCTTTTTTAGAGTGTCAACAAGACCCCCTTCAAAATTTTCGTGAATCTGAAATGGAATGGTTCAGATTTTAAAATACTTTGAACTGCTTTGATGGTGTGTGGGTATGAACATCGCCTTTGAGGTTGAGTTCAACTTCGCCTTTAGCCCCACCTTCAAGCTGGAATAGGTTCGCCAAGGAATTATATCCGCTTGCGTGTAGCTTCGCTCTTTTGGGTAGCCTCGCGCTCATGGGTGCGCCTCGCGCTCATGGGTAGCTTCGCGCTTATGGGTAGCTTCACGCTTGGGTTTCCCAGTTTGGCTTCACTTTAAATCAGTCTGGAACGACGTCCCTTTCCCGAGGCTAACTGCTTTCTGTGAGTTACGAGAAGGGGTGCTCCCTTTTTCAAGGTTAGAATAATCTCTTTTGCATTAAAGAGGGAGATTATTCCCTTTTCTGAAGTTCAAAGAACTTCGTGCACATTCTCAAGGGAGACTATTCCCTTTTTCAAGGCCAAGCACTTGAATGCCTTAAATTCGCCTGCGCTTCCTAACTTGAAGTAGCGGTGGTGTAGTCAGGCCATGAGGCCATAAATAGGACACTTGTATTCCTTCTTAGAGAAACAAACTTTTCTCTTTCTGAAAAGTCTGTTTATAACATCTCCTCGTTGCCCAGGAAAGGAGATTCAGATTCTCTGAAAAATAGTGGGATGCCCACTCTGGTCGTTACCTGGCCAAGAGCTGGTGAGTCTCGGTATCCAGAGACTTTGCTACTAAACTAGTGATTTTAGGAAGTTTATCTCCCTTAATTTTATTAGCTTTACAAGCTACTTTAGGGATTGACTTCCCTTGATCTTTGCATTTGGTTGACTTTCAGAAAAGGGTTTCAGCCCTATTTTTCAGCTTCTCGGCTGTTGACACTCAAAAAAGACAAAATTCTCAGACAACTTTCCAACCGGTCTGAACGACGTCTAACTTGTTGACATTTACAAAAGAATAGTCACAGACAAGCGGACGATCAGTTTTTACCCATCTTCGAGGGACAAATCAGGGACTTGGACTCTACTGATCAAGTGAAGCAGACAGTAAGCCAAGATTGTCTTTAAAGAGACCTAAGCAGGCCTAAGATGCTAAGTTAGCTCAACACATAGCATCGCATGAGCCAAAAGGGATAGCCTCGACTGAAAGGCTAAGGTTGTCTAGATTCGCCTTGAAGCTCTCCACAGAGAGCTAACTTACAGCTTCGCCTGAAGCTAATTCTAGCTTCGCTGAAAGCTTTCTTGATAGCTTCTCATGAAGCTTCTCATAGCTCCACAGAGAGCTAACATACAGCTTCATATGAAGCTAATTCTAGCTTCGCCGGAAGCTTTCTTGATAGCTTCTCATGAAGCTTTTCATAGCTCCACAGAGAGCTAACTTACAGCTTCGTCTGAAGGTAATTCTAGCTTCTCCGAAAGCAATTCTAGCTTCTCAGGAAGCTTTCTTTCTAGCTTCTCATGAAGCTCTTCATAGCTCCAGAGAGCTAACTTACAGCTTTGTCTGAATCTAATTTTAGCTTCTCCGGAAGCTAATTTTAGCTTCTCCGAAAGCTTTCTTGATAGTTTCTCATGAAGCTTTTCATTAGCCCTGTTGCGGGTCTTTTTATGGTCATATTTGACAAATTAAATCTCCAGATGAGATCATTGTGATTGAGATCAAATTTGGCAGTAGCTAAACATGATCTCTTGACTCTCTCAATCAGGTAAGAAGATCAAGGGAGATCTCTCAATTAATTGGAGAGGATCAAGGAAGTATCCCTTATTAAGAGGAGCCAATCTTTTATGGTCATCTTTGACCAATCAAATCTCCAGATGAGATCATTGTGATCGAGATCAAATTTGACAATTGCTTGACATGATCTCTTGACTCTCCTAATCAGGTAAGAAGATCAGTGGAGATCTCTTAATTAACTGGAGAGGATCAAGGGAGTATCCCTTATTAAAAGGAGCCAATCTTTTATGGTCATCTTTGACCAATCAAATCTCCAAATGAGCTCATTGTGCTCGAGGTTAAATTTGCTAGTTACACCCATGATTTCTCATTAAGGGGAGACAATCAAGGGAATCATAACTCCCTATTGAGCCTATAAATAGCTCACTAGTAGGCTAGACTCAGGGGCTTGAAAAGATTCAAGTCCAAGAGGCCTTTTGAAGAGCATAAGCGTCCTTGGTGGCTTCAAAGCGTAAGCCAACAAGAGATCTTCGCTCTTACTTCTAAGAATTTAGAGAATTACTTCTCTATTCCTACAAGGATAAATTCAGGGTGCTAATATCCTAAGATCTTCCTCCCTCTCAGGGAATTTTCAGAACCAGGCGAGAAGGAATTTCCAAGCGGAGGCAGTTCGAGAAGTAACAAGGGGGCTCCACCGACCTTCTGTTCTCCAATTTCCCAAACCAGACGAGAAGGGAATCCCATCAGACGACAGTCCGATTGTCTGATTGATCGCATCGTCGAAGGGATAAAGTGATCACGCGCTAATCAGATTCCTACCGACACACGTCCCCAGAAATCTCAGAGAAGATCTACCTGTAATCTTTTTACTGCAAAGAGTTACTTGTAATTTAGCTCTTCAACCCCTTTTTTGTAAGTTTTTTCCTTTGCAAAATTAATGGAAAACAAGATGGCAACTCCACTGGGGATTGCATTCTCCACTGCTGAGAATCAAGTGTCACAATGCGACGATCAGACCTTCAGGTCTATTGCTGAGACGCTGGTCATTCACTTTGACCAAGAGAGGTTTGACCAACTTCTCTCTGGGGGTAGCACAAGCCCCTTACATGTGCGCAAGGAGGTCAGCGTAGCCAGATCCCCTCTGGCTAACTCTTGGAAGCAAGTCTCTGTTGAGACAAATAAGGCTCTCTGTAAGCCTATTACTGCCTCCGACGAGGCTAAATAGACTCTATGCGAGTCTAGCATAGTCTCAGTAGAGACTAACATAGCCCCGCGCCAGTATATTAACACTGTGCGCAAAGCTATAAAGGTTCCTTGTGAACCTAAAATAGCCTTTGCTAAGGTTATGTGGATTTGCAAAAGTTGTAGATAGATCTCTTGATTCAGCTTCCTGCGAAGCTAAAATAGTCTCTGACTGTAAGACTATTTCAGCTCTTCATAGAGCTAAGCCACGCCTGTCATGCGAAGATAAAGGTAAAATGCCCGCCTGCTTCACTGAGGCCATTAGCCACGAGGCTAGAACGGTGACTATGCCTTCGCCTAATTCAGGAGTAGTGACTCCTTGCGTCAACCTCATTCTTCTGAGCGAAGTTACTGATAGCACGGCAGACACAACACCAGTACCCCAGGGTACGCGTGAAGTTCCCAGCCGCCAAGTTAAAACTAAAGCACCTAGCGGTGCTAACCACCTTCACGAGAAGGCAACGAGCAAAGCATCGCAGCATTCAAGCGTTAAGTTCGCTCTTTGTAGCGGAGCTGAGGGATCATCCCTAGGTGCTAACAGCGGTGCTTATGCAGCTTCAGCGCCTAAGGGTGCTCCCAAAGTTCTTAGCCGCGAAGCTAGAGCTAAAGCACTTTGTGCTAACAGTGAGGCTACTGCAGCCGCGCTTACATCATCAGCATTATTGGGCAGTGCTAGGCTCGCCGCTAGAGACAAAACCAAAGCACTGAGTGCTAAAATCCTTGGCCGCGAGGTTAAAAATAAAGCACCACTGAGTGCTAAGAGCGGGGCTATTTCAACCTCGCTCACAGGAAGAACTCTGCGCAACAGAGCTAAAACAGTAGCTTCTCCTTGTGAAGCTACTCTTTCAGGGGAAGCTATCCCAGCTTCGCCTATAGCCCAAAAGAAAGTCTTCAAGGCTAAGCCCAGGGTTTCTCAACCCAAGCAGGGTAACATCCAGTTTTTCTGAGTCTCCGTGTTGGATCAGTTGGACCCAGGTAATGCAGACTTGAGGGATTATCTGAGCAACAAGTGAAAACTCCGCTCCGAAGAGCCAGTTCACATCTCGCCATCGCAGTGCGGACAAATGGGGTGTCAACCTGTGACGGTACATTCTGTCCACTATTATTTGGGACCAATCCCCACAACTTCTCCTCCGAGCTAGCAATCGGTGTTCAACCAGCTGTCAGTCCAAACTTCTGAGAAGCTCAAGTCTCGAAAGAAGAAGACAGTGAAGGTGCCTCACCTTGAAGCTATCTCTGTCAACATGATAAGCAGAGGAAGGAATCTACTATGATCTCAAAGAAGGAAATAGGAGTTCCGCACTCCCTCATTCAGTTCTCCAGGGCCTGACTATAGCCCCGGCTTAGGTCAGGTTCTGGTCGAACAAAAGGGTACCTTGTAATCATGGACAACCTTCTTCCTCAGAAGCTATGTTGTCAGAACCATTGAGACACCAATTCCAATGGTCTGATGATGAAGAAGAAGCCAACGACTATGCTTCCTCCGCCACCATCAACTCTATTCAGGCAAGGTTTGTATCAGCCAACATGGCTGATAGCAACAATGATGATGATCTCCATCATCGTATGGAGGCGCAGGAGCAGACTTCCAAGGCCCAGCAAAAAGTCTTGGACAATATCCAGCAAATATTTTCTCAGCTCTTGACAAACCGGAATAATGATAACATAACCGATAGTAATCACGTGAATAAGGAGAACAATAACGATGAACCTCCTAAGACTGATCATTCAAAGGAGGGTTCTTCAATCGATGCCGAAGTGATCAAAGGCATCCAAGCTCAGATCGCATCCCTAGCCCAAAGGGAAGAACTGAAGAAAGTAGGGGCCGTCCTTCCTTACCCCTTGGAATGGGATTCAGTCCCATATCCGCCAAAGTTTAAGCCACCAATGTTGCACTCGTATGATGGTAAGCACTCGCCAAATCAGTACATTTACTACTTCTGATCGTAAACCAGTAATGTAGTAGGTAATGATGCTATCATGGCCAGACTGTTCATTTGCACACTCAAGGGGGTAGCATTTGATTGGTTTAGGAGTCTTCCCATGAACTCCATTAATTCCTGGCTCAACTTGGAAACTCGATTCTTCTGCCGATTCTATGAGGATGCCGAGGTGACCATGGGCACGCTCCTTTCGACAGTCTTAGGGCACCGGGTAAGAAAACACCCCAAGGACTTAAGGACTCGAGCAAACAAGGTCACAAAACTAAGGATTTTATTATATGAACCACTTTTAGGCGTGAATACTTATGCTTTATTAGGCACAAATACCCAGCTTAATCAGAGGATTTTATATATTTTTTCTCAAACTTATCTAATCATCTTTCGCATAAATACTAAGGCTTACTTAGGCCAAAGCACCTAGCTAATCAATAATTAGATTTGTTCATTTTGTTCATTTTTCATAGATATTTTTTTCTTTTTTTTATAAGGCATAAGAATCTTTGTTTTTGAACCCTAAGTGTGTAAGTGTATGAAGTGTGCATGTTTCATTAAGGTAAAGATCAAGACTAAATTACTTTGACAAATTATCTTCCTAACCCTAAAAATCAAACAAATAATCTTATTTTGACCAAGTATAAGAAATCCTAATTTGGATTTTCCTATTCCTTAAAATTAACTTAATGTCTTAAAAAAAATATGTCAAAATATTGTTTCTATTTTCAAAAAGTTTTTAAAAGCAAAGAAAATGTTAAATTTTTTCTTTTTCTTTTTTAATAAAAAAAAAAAAAACTAAGTTATGTTAGACCCTCCCCCACACCTATCTCATGCATTGTCCTCAATGTATGAATTAATGCATAGATGCATGAAAAAGAAGAAAGGGAAGGAAAATGTTACCTTAAGGTGGTGGTTCCGGTGGTGGTCTGATTGGTCCACCAAATGCGGCCCAATCGACTTTTCGTTAGGTTCGGAGGAACCCACCAGAAATCTCTCTAATATAACCCATTAAAATGATGAATCAAAAAAAGGATTTTTATTAAATATTTGACCCCATCTAATTTCCAAATTCCATAACTAATTTCGGGGTCAAATTTGTCAACCGCCTTGTCCCAAATTGGAGTATGAAAAGATAGAATGATTAACTTGGACTCAGAAAGCACAGGAACTAATACCGACTCAGGAAGGTGACTTAAGTCAAGTAAAGGTTCAGGAGTCAAAATTGGTTCAAGAAGCGAGTCCAAGTCAAGAAGTTGAAACTCAAGTCCACATTTATTTTCTAACAATGGAATGTGACTTAATATTGGTGATTCAAGTTCAAGAATGATAGGCGTGGGAATCAAAACTGACTCTAAAATGTTACTCAAGTCCGGTAACAAAACAGGAGTCAATATTGATTCGGGAATGTGAACTGGATCACAGATTTGAGAATCTAGGTCACATTTCTCATTGAGTTCAATGTCATAAAAATGAGAACTTGCCAATTTGTCAATAGGATTTTCAAAAGTGTAAAATTGGTCAAGTTCAATATGATCATAAAAAATGGGTGATTCAATTTCATGATGAATAGGCATAGGATCCAATGTTGACTCGGGAAAAAGATTGAAATCAGGTGAAGACACCGGAGTCATTATTGAATCAGGAAGTAAAATTGAATCACTAAGTTGGTGTTCATGATCATATTCATTTTCAAGTTCAATTTCAGGAAAGGGATAACTTGCCAGACTATCAATATCATTTTTAAAATTTTGAGTTTGGGCAAGTTTAAATGATTGTTCTGAAATGGAACCTTGATTTCCAAAACAACCTGACTCTTCGGCTCTAACAGAATGGTTAGTGACATCAGAACTGGTCAAACGGTGAGAATATAGAGATTGGACCAGCATATCTATGTCACGATTATGAGCGTTTTGAGCCTGAGTCATGGCTTCAAGCATCTTTTCATAGTTGATAGGTTCATTGTTTTGATGAAAAGATGAAGTGTTGTCTTGAAATTGATGGTGAAATTGTGAGTCCATCAGATTTTGGGATTTTTGTTTGGACTCACGCATACTCATTTTCAAAATTGATAGTTTTCTATTTTAGACTGGTGGAACTGAGTATGAGTCTTAAAAATATTGTGGACTAGGTGGAGAAGGAAAATAAGTTGGTTGAAAATTAGACTCGGGGGAGGTGAATCCCCACTGACTCTGTGAAGAGTTGAAATTATCATGAAAATTATGGTTATAAGACTGTGGACATGGGTTATATTGATTCGGATAAGACCAATCCGGCACACTAGGTTAGTTAAAGTTATGATAAGTTGGGTCAGTAATATCCGAAAATGAAGTCGGTGTGTAATATGGATTACTATTAAAATTGAAAAAATTGTTATTATAAGCCATATCACACAATAGAATACAAACAAAAAGAAAGAAAAACAAACAAATAAACAAACAAAAAAGAAAAAGTTCTAAACTAAGTTAGGGTAGACCTATGACCTAGACGACTCCTAACTGGTTAGACTGTCCACGGGAGGTATAATGTAGACTTTGACCACAAGCTAATCAGCCAGGTCAGGGCAAGGTTGGTGGGAGGTTTTCCGTCAAAGACGTTCCTTAATTAAATAACCACCAACCTTCAGGCTTTCGGCCCTTAATCCCTTTCCTAGACACTGATTTGACAGGAGTCAAATTCTAACACCTTTCCCCCTTAGGATAATCTCCTAATTGAGTCCGAGATGTCCCTAGGGCCAACGTCTACTCATTTTTAGTTAGGCTCGGATTAGTAAGTGCTTGGAATCTGATTTTTAGGCCAAGAGAGGGTGATTAAATCCCCACCTTATCTTGTTATGGGGTGGTGCCCTTAAGATCAGTTTGTGCAAGTGTACAAAATATGTAAACAAGATTCACTTAAAGCGATGTAAATCAACCAAGAGATGAGTCCTATTCTAAATGCAATGCGAACGTACCTTGCTCCAGCACTCTTCAACAGTAAAGTAAATGAATTGAAAAGACACGTGCCTAAAAATGCAAACGTCTAATCAATTTTTTTACTTTTTCAACAAATGTTTTACTATTGGTTTATTAGCAGGCTTATGTGATGGCATATAAGAAATAAAGTTACAGAAAACTAGAATTTTGTAAAGCAAGCAGCCCTGTAAAAAAAACAGTTAGTAGTGAACTCTTCCTTACCGCGGAAACGCGGCTAAAGCCGAGCAAACGCGGCAATTCAGAGGGTACTTGGTCTCTGTTTTCTAGAACAGAGGCCCAAGACCACTTATATGTTTCTGCAATCCTTTTTTCCTGCTTTGCTTGCCCTATAACCTGCAACAGAGAAGAAAATTCGTTTTAGTTCTAAAAATTAAATAAAAATCAGATTTCAATAAAAACCGTTACCCTCCCCGGCAACGGCGCCAAAATTTGATTGGAGCTTTACCTGCACACAAAATACAGAATTTCAGATCTAAGAATAAAGATGTGCAAGTTCTCAATTCTAGTCGCGATAGCAAGTGGCTATGCGGGTCGTGATCCACAAGGAGGGTTTGCGATAAAAGCGTTCAAAGTCTATTGAAATCTTTATGAAGAAAAATGAAAGTTCTTCTTTGTTTTAAGAAATGAAAATGAAAAAGAGTTATGTTAAAGTTAGAAAGAAAGCGATAGAATGAGAAGGTGAAGAAAACCAGAAAATGACTATGTACAAATGAATTTGGAAAGAAGTAATGAAAGATTTGGAAGATGTGGTGATCTATACTAAAGAAATAAAAGAAAAGAAAGAAAATTGAAGAAATACTTACCTAGTTTGGCTGATGACTTACCTGGAAACCTTTGCATGTTCTACCTTGCTTCGGAGGCGTTCAACGCATAAGTCATAGGATCGAGCTCAGTCCCCGTTCGCATTATATCATCAAGCCAAGTAAGAATGAAGTGATACGGATCTTGAGGAGGAAAACATCTTCATGAAGTATCATTGGCACTCACAAAAACGTTGTTATACTTATGCTTCTGGATTCACTTGCATTCTCATCAAAACCAAAAGAGGTGAAGTAGAAAGAGGAGAAGGAAAAAGAAAACAAAAGTAAAGAGAAGAACATAAAAAAGTATTTACCTTTATTGCTTGCAGAAACAATGAAAGAAAGGAGGAGGGTACATCAGTGTCACTCTCAACATAAGCCTCTCTCTCTCTTACTTACATAAATGTTCATCTAACCTAAGCTTACATACAAATTAAAATTACATAAAAAGAAAAGAAAAACCTAAACTACAAAGAATGAAAACTTGACTAAATCCTATCTCTGCATGGTCGTCCCATTTTCAGTGCAAATACTGCCTTTTATAGGCAAAAACCCAACCTACAGGATCCCGAGAAGATCGGGGGAGCAAACGCTCCCCCTAACTCCATAACCAAGCCGTGAGAATGCGGCTTTGGCCGCGTTTCCATAGCCAGGGTGTGGCCAGGTGGCCACACCCTGTTGGTGGGTCTTCCTAGTTTTCCCTTCTGCTTTTATCTTCAGTTGATTTTCTCGTTTGAGTCCGGGATTTTGACAAAATGGCCTTTGATCTTTGCTTCAACCGATCGATTCTGAGAGAATTCTTCTCAATCAGTTTTCAACCTCTTGATTTTGCCCTGATTCACTGAGCTCGAATTAATTCTGATTTAATTCAAAATTTTGGTGGGCTTTTGGGCTCATTTCTCTTCATCTCCTTAAGGAATGGGCCTACAAATAAATTAAACATTTAATTAGGATAATGCAGATTTTATTCTATAATAAGTATGGAAATATGATACTAAATATGCAACATTAGCGACCAATCATTCTACCCCTTTCAAAAAGTTTTTTTTTATATAATTTTTTTCTTTTTTTATATCAGTCATGTTAGAACCCTCCCCCACACTTATCTCATGCATTTTCCCCAATGTATGAAAGAAATGTATAAATGCATGAAATAAAATGGGAAGGAGGAAAGTTACCGATACACTGGGTCAAAAAGACCCATTGCCGTTTCATTTACTGGCACTGATTCCAAGAAAGGTTTAAGGCGTTGACCATTTACCTTAAAGTCATTTTCATTCTTGGTATCACTGATCTCAACTGCACCGTGTGGAAACACAGTATTTACAACGAATGACCCAGTCCATCTTGATTTCAATTTTCCTGGAAAAAGATGAAGCCTAGAATTATAGAGTAAGACTTTTTGTCCAGGGACAAAGGTTTTTCTTATGATGTGCTTGTCATGGAAAATCTTGACTCTATCTTTAGTGATCTTAGCATTTTCATAGGCCTCATTTCTCAATTCCTCCAATTCGAAAATTTGTAATTTCTGAAGGTCACCAGCCTTAGTCAAGTCAAAATTTAACTGCTTGATTGCCCATAAGGCTCGGTGTTCTAACTCAACGGGCAAGTGACAAGGTTTTTCATAGACTAACCTATAAGGAGACATTCCTTGAATCGTCTTGAAAGCGGTCCTGTAGACCCATGAGCATCTACAAGTTTAATGGACCAATCTTTCTGTTTTGGTTCACAGTCTTCTCCAAGATAAGCTTGACTTGTCTATTGGAAACCTCAACTTGCCCATTGGTTTGAGGATGATAAGGTGTGGACAACTTGTGAGTTATGGCATACTTTTGCATAAGAGCTTCAAAAGATCTATTGCAAAAATGAGTGCCATTATCACTGATGATAGCACGAGGGGTTCCGAAGCGTGAAAAAATGTTCTCTTTCAAAAACTTTATGATAACTTTGTTATCATTAGTTTTACGAGGAATGGCTTCTACCCACTTGGACACATAATCCACAGCAACCAATATATATTGGTTCCCAAATGAATTAGGAAATGGACCCATAAAGTCGATGTCCCAAACATCAAAGAGTTCTATTTCTAGAATTGGGTTGAGGGGCATCATATTTTGATTTGAAATCCTTCCTATCATTTGGCATCTAGGGCACGTCTTGCAAAATTCATAAGCATCCTTGAACAAAATGGGCCAATAAAACCCACTTTGTAGCACTTTTTCAGCAGTCTTGCGGGGACCAAAGTGTCCACCGCATGCAAATTCGTGACAAAAGGATAGAACACTCTTAACCTCCTTATCGGGAATGCATCTCCTAATAATTTGGTCAGAACAGTACTTTAAAAGATACGGTTCCTCCCAAAAGAAATACCGGACTTGAGATAAGAACCGGTAAACATCATTTTTGGACCAATGAGACGGAGTTTGGTTTGTGACTAAGTAATTCACTATATCAGCAAACCAAGGCTCCCCAGAGATAGCTAAGAGATGTTCATCAGGAAAATCCTCATTTATGGGTAATTCGTTACATGGAGAATTAGGGATCCATGAGAGATGGTCAGCAACGACATTTTCTACGCCTTTCTTATCTCGAATCTCAAGATCGAATTCTTGAAGAAGGAGGATCCAATGAATGAGTCAGGCCTTGACATCCTTCTTCATCATGAGGTACCTAAGCGCAGAATGATCGGTGAAAATGGTGGTTTTGGACCCTAGTAGGTAGGGACGAAATTTCTCTAAGGCAAACACTACTGCCAAGAATTTCTTCTCATTAGTAGTGTAGTTCAGTTGAGCATCGTTGAGAGTCCTACTAGAGTAGTAAATCACATGCTGCTTGTTATCAATGCGTTGTCCTAGGACAGCGCCTATGGCAAAATCTGAAGCATCGCACATGATTTCGAACGGCTTAGACCAATTCGGTGCAGATATGATCGGTGCAGAAATAAGCTCTCTCTTAAGCTTCTCCCAAGAGTTTATGCATTCAGCATCGAAAGTGAAGGACACATCCTTAGCTAACAGATTAGTGAAGGGCCTAGCAATTTTGCTAAAATTCTTGATAAATCTTCGGTAGAAACCAGCGTGTCCTAAGAAGGATCTAATGTCCTTAACGTATTTGGGCATGTGAAGCTTAACAATGATCTCGATTTTGGCTCTATCCACTTCAATTCCTTTCTTGGAGATTTCATGACCCAAGATAATTCCATATTTTACCATGAAGTGGCATTTCTCCCAGTTTAGTGTCAGATTTTTCTCAGCACAACGTTGGAGGACGAGTTCTAAATGGTGAAGACATTAAGTGAATGAATCTCCGTAGATGGAGAAATCATCTATAAAGATCTCTAAGAATCGTTCTACCATATCAGAGAAAAGACTCAACATGCAACGTTGAAATGTTGCTGGGCATTGCATAAGCCGAAGGGCATTCGACGATAAGAAAATGTCCCGAATGGACATGTAAACATAGTCTTTTCTTGGTCCTCAGGAGAAATAGGGATCTGGTTATAGCCTGAGTAACCGTCCAAGAAACAGTAATACTCATGACCGCTAAACGTTCAAGCATTTAATCAATGAAGGGAAGTGGAAAATGGTCCTTACGAGTTGTAGCATTCAGTTTCCTATAGTCGATGCAAACTCAGATCTTCATGGGAAGTCGAGTTTGAACCAACTCTTTGTTCTCGTTTTCCACTACGGTGAAACCGAATTTCTTTGGAACTGCGTGGACAGGACTGACCCATTGACTATCAGAAATGGGATAAATTATCCCATTGTCTAAGAGTTTTATGATTTCAGCATGAACAGCCTCTTGCATTATAGGGTTTAACCTACGCTGCGGGTCTCTTTTAGGTGTGGCGTCTTCATTAAGATGAATGCGATGTTGAACGATGGTCGGACTTAATCCCTTGATATCGGTCATAGTCCACCCAATGGCTTCCCTATGTTTTCTTAGAATAGATTTCAGATCTTCTTCTTTCCCGTCATTTAAATGGGAGGCAATGATGACAAGAAAGGTTTCTTATTTGCCTAGATAGGCATACTTGAGATGCGTAGGTAAGGCTTTCAATTCTAAGGAAGAGGAAGGCTCACTGGATGGACTAGTCAAATCTGTTAGCTCCATTGTTGGTGAAATAGGGTTTGAGGCCCAATTCACAGCAGAATCTATAACCTGATCAAGATTAAAGTCGTCAGACTCTAACCCAAAGTGACACTCTGTTTCTAATTCCAATTCTTTCCCATGTTCACTTGTCAAGTTCTCAATTAGGTTGACTTTAAATGTTTGGTCCTCGATATCGCAGGGTTGTTTTCCTAGATTGAAGACATTGACTTCTCTAGTCATGTCCCCAAAGGTTAACCTCATAGACCCATTCCTATAATTAATGATGGCATTAGCAGTAAAAAGGAATGGTCGCCCTAGGATAACAGGAGTTTGAGCCCTATGATTAGAGTTGGACACAGGTTGTGTCTCCAGAACTATGAAATCGACAAGATAAATGAACTCTCCTACCCGGATCAGGACATCGTTAATCTCTCCTTTTGGAACTTTAACAGAACGGTCAGCTAGTTGAATGGTGACTCGAGTTGGACTAAGATCGCCCAACCCGAGTTGTTGATAAACAGAGAATGGAAGCAAGTTGATACTTGCCCCTAAGTCAAGAAGTGCACGACTAATCTCGGCTTGTCCTATTGTGCAGGCAATGGTGGGACTACCTGAATCCTTGTACTTGACAGGGATTGGACCCGATAATAGCTCACTAATGTTAGTGGCTAAGAAGACTTTTTTGAAACATTAGTCTTTCTCTATTTGGTGCAAATGTCCTTAAGAAACTTAGCGTAAGAAGGGACTTATTGGATGGCATCAAGAAGTGGCACATTTATCTTTACTTGGTTAAATATCTCAATTATCTTGTCCATGTGAGGATTTTGCTTGTTGTTTTCAGCCTATTAGAAAATGGTACTATAGGCTGGTGCACCTGGCTGGCTGACTTGTCTTTTCAGATTTGTCAGAATTGGAAGAATTTGGATTAGATGAGGTGGAAGCTTGATTGTGGTTGTGCTGAATGAGATTGGCTGGCGTTGACACTTGGTTATCAACTCTCTTTCCTGACCTCAATGTATGAACAGCATTACATTGATTAAATGAATAATCCTCAGCCAAATGAGCTTGTTGAGAATTCCTCAGATTGGTGATTGGGTGACTAGGCAGGGTACCCTTTGTCTCTCATTCTGTGGAGTGGCTAGTTGATTCATTTGAACCTCTAACCTCTGGATAGTTTGCATGAGAGAATCTTAGTTTTTCATATATCTTTCCATGTTTCTTTCAAAGTCAATCATTCTCCTTTCTAATTGAGGATTCTGAAAGGAGGATTATGGAGATTGGTTGGGAAAGCTTTGTTGATAGTTTGGAAAGTTTGGTGGATGGTTGGGAGAATTATTATGGAAATTGGAGAAGTTGGGTTGATGATTGGAAGAATTATTACCATGATGGAAGTGGCTAGCATGATTTGATCGTGAATGGTTAGAGTTATTTTGGATCCATGAGAAATTAGAGTGATTTCTCCAGCCAGGATTGTACGTTGGTGCGTAAGGGTTATCGTTCTGTCTTGAAAAGGCCACATTCATCGGTTCATGGTAGGGTTGTTGAGCCTGAAACACAGGGCACTCCTCGAACATATGATTCATGGCTTGACAGTATGTGCAGCCTGGGATTAGAAATTGGTTCAGGCTGACTTGATTGACTGGACTTGGTTCTTTCGTTTCTAGAGCTTTCAGTCTTCTAGCCAGGTTAGCTAACTTAGCCTCATTAGCGATGGATGATTCGATAGAATGGAGACCTCCTTTTGAAGAGATGGAGTTAGGATTCCTAGAGGTCTCACTAGCAGATTCCCATTGGATGGTCTTTTCAGATAGATTCTCATATAAATCCCATCCTTCATTTTCATCTTTCTGCAAGAAACCCTCTTGGCACATACTTTCTAAGAGAGTTTTAGTAGAATAGTCTAAACCGTCATAAAGAATTTGGCATTGTCGTCATTTCTCTATTCCATGATGTGGACATTGGACAAGGAGGTCCTTAAAGCGTTCAAAGTACCTCCAGAACGGTTCACTAGGTTCTTACTTGAATTGCATGATCGTCTTCCTAATGAGAGCGATTTTATGAATTGGATAGAATTTCTTTAAGAAAACCTTGATGAAACCATTCCAAGATGTGATAGAACTGGCTGCTAAGCTGTAAAGCCACTTCTTTGCTAGGTCCTTAAGTGCGAAAGGGACAAATCTCAACCTAATAGCATCGTCTACAAGGTGTGAAATTTTCATCATTAGACATACTTCCTCAAATTCTCTTATGAAGAAGTAGGCATCTTCGGACTCTAGGCCATGAAACTTGGGGAGTGTGTTGATGAATTGAGGCTTGAGCTCAAAGTTGTATTCACCAACCGATGGAAGTAGAATGCAAGATGGAAGTGAGGTTCTAATGGGGTAGAACTTATCCTGCAGTGATGTTGATTGAGCCATTACCGGATCTGGTCTTGGTTCAAACTTGGGTGGTGATGTGTTTCTAGTCAACCTAGATGAATTAGGGTCTCTCGACCACACTTGCATACACAAACACAATCACAATCACAAATAAGTTTACCAACAGTCAACAAGAATAATCAACCAAGCCTAGTCTGAGGTAACCTCGACCTAGACAACTCCTAACTGGTTGATTGTCCACAGGAGGTAGAATGTAGACTTTGACCACAAGCTAATCAGCCAGGTCAGGGTAAGATTGGTGGGAGGTTATCCGTCAAAGATGTTCCTTAATTAAGTAACCACCAATCTTCGGGCTTTCGGCCCTCAATCCCCTTCCTAGACATTGATTTGGCAGGACTCAATTTCTAACACCTTCCCTCTTTAGGATAATCTCCTAGTGAGTTCGAGATGTCCCTAAGGCCAACGTCTATCAGATTTTACTTAGGCTTAGGTTTGTGAGTGCTTGGAATCTGATTTTTGGTCCAAGGAAGGGTGATTAAATCTCCACCTTATCTTGTTATTGGGTGTTGCCCTTAAAATCAATTTGTGCAAGTGTACAAGATAAACAAGATTCACTTAAAGCGATATAGATCAACCAAGAAATGGGTCCTATTTTGAATGCAATGCGTACGTACCTTGCTCCAGCACTCTTCAACAGTAAAGTAAATGAATTGAAAAGACTCGTGTCTGAAATGCAAACGTCTAATTAATTTTTTAAACTTTTCAACAAGTGTTTTACTGTTGGCTTAAAACAGGGATGGTGGATAGCAGAAATAGCACAAATATAACATACAAAAAATTAAATTTTTGCGAGCAATATGTCCTGCAAAAAAAAGTTTTTAGTAGTCCAATGAATTTTTCAGTTTTGCAACGCAATTTCTTGAAATTCTATTTCCTACTTTCGAGAGTAGGGGAACAGAATTTGCACGTCTTCTCTTGCAAAGCTTGAATGCTAAATCTTGAATCTTCAAGTCCCTGAAATAATACACAAAACTTGTTAGAAAATAAATACACTGTTCTCTCCCCGGCAACGGTGCCAAAAATTGATTGCTAAAAGAAAGAACAATCAATGAGTTTAAGAATTTACCGTGTAGCTTGTGGCTAACGGGTCGTGTCCACGAGGAGGAATGCGATGGAAGTTTTTTGGTAAATCGTTTAAAAAAAAAGAATTGTGTTCATTTTTTTTTATAGAAAAGAGGATGGAAAGAAAGAGATGATTAAAAGAGAAATTATAACTTTTAGAAAAGGTTTTGGAGAAGGTGATTTAGAAAGCTCGAAAATTGTTTTGTTGTTTTATAATAAGGAAGCAAATCTGGGATCACTATCTCACTACTCAATTGTTCATTCTTCTATTAAAATATTAAGTGCCTCAAAGTGATCATAGGCAAAACTTAAAGTTAATTTTTAGAAAGTCTGAAGTAAAGCATATAAGATGGTTGGGAGAGTTTAGTCTTTTCTTTGAGAAATCATTAGAATTTGAATATTAAATCATCAAGCGCGAAGAAGCAAGAATGAAGTAAAAATAATTCAAGAGATGTTCATGAAAGAAGTGAGAGTTTAACAATCCAAACCCATTCTCATGTGCCTTCAAGAACACTTTAAAAAAGAAAGGCTTTAAGTAAGGCATGCATATGATTCATTGGGTCTTTTTCTTTAAAACTAGAAGAGAAGAAGAACTAGAGAGAGTTACAATAGCGAGCCCAGAAAACCGTTTAGTTACTCATGGAAAACAATAAAGAAAGCAAATAAACAATGCAAGCCATACCGCAATACGAGTGGAAGGAAAAGCGTCTCGATTCTTGTATTGATGTCACCTCAATCTTCAAGTACAAGCACTCAATTCCTCTCTCTCACAAGTTTTGGTACTGGACTACAAATTAAAAAACAAGATTTCAACTTTTGTGCTAGCTAACAAAGAGCCTAAATCCTAAGAAAATAAACACAAATTCTAATCCTAGTCTTCGCTCCATTTTCCTTTACTGAAACCAGTATTTATAGGCAAAAACCTAAAGGAGAGGATCCTAGGAAGATTGGGGGAGCAAACGCTCCCCCCAACAAACTCCACTTGGCCGCAGAAACGCGGCTAGAGCCGCGTTTTCACGGCCAGGGCCGCGTTTTTGCGGCCCTGGTGTGGCCAGGTGGCCACATCCAATTAGTGGGTCTCTCTGGTTTGGTGCTTTGCCTGTATCGGCTTTTGATTTTCTTGTTTCTGCTCCAAAAGTTGATGAAACAGTCTTTGATTGTGTGGCTTCAACCACTTGATTCAGGGGGATTCTTCTCAACTTCTTGATATGCCAAGATTTTGCCTTGATTTCTTCATTTTGAATTTATTCTGAATTAAATCAGAATTTGGTGAGCTTTTGAGCTTGTTTCTCTTTTCTTTCTTTTAGCACTTGGGCCTACATTAAATAAAGAAAAAGAAGACTTATTAATAGGATTTATTAGCTAAAAAGTATGGTAAGGTGACAATGTAAATGCAATATATGTGACTAATCATCTAGCTATAGGGACTTTCTTCACCCCTGTAGGCGAATTAGGCATGACTTTGCACGAGATGTGGGAAGTCTCTGCTCTGCCCTTGAGATCTCTTCCATATAAAGAATATTTCCCGAGCAAGGCGGAATTGGCACTTCTAGAGAAACAGGAGCCCGCCTTGTTCGAGACTTACCGGGAGTTGATGTGCCATCTTTACATTTGCTCGAGTATGCATGGGAGCCATAAAGGAGCTTCATGTAGTACGAAGAGCTGAGGGAATTATTTGTTCCCAACGGAAGATGCTCCTGAAGCGGCTCACTGCGGGGTTGCAGACGAGGACATTTTCTGAAAGATGCAAGAACACTCCCAAGAGAATATGATTTTAGAAGAAGATGATAGACCCTCTGAGAAAGGTGATATTCTCTGGAGTTTTCATCACCAGGCTCGTCGATCGATGTCCCGAAGGGCACTTTTAGCTAGTTTTTTTATCGGTTTGGCTGAAGAGATGCGTGGTGTCATCTTCTTCTGGCGACGTCATTCTTCTGACGGTCTTATTACCGGCTGTTCGTCTAGTCCATGGTCATTCCCTTGGACTTCTCTCGGCAATGATGTGTTGTATTCAGTGGGGCCTTCGTGCATTGACGGAGGCTTTCTGTAGGCCACCAACGACGAAGAGGGAAAAAGACACTATCCTGCCTTGCGACGGACCAAACCCCAGGATTGGGTTGCCATACACCTATTTGATGGCATGGTTCACCCTTCACTACCATTCTATTATCCAAGCCGGTGAGGAGCCTCCAGAAGGTGTCCAGATGGTGCTTCTCCAATGATTTGAGGGATGTTCGTGGTCACAAACTTATGTGGCCGCGGTTCGCAAACTGCTGTGCCGACATGACGTCTACAGTCTTTTTTGGTGCTTTCCCTACATTCATGATGCAGGTTATGGCGAAGAATTCACAGATGTAGGAGATGGGAAGACGTCGCTGAGTCGGGGGTCTTCGAATGGCTAGTTAGCATCTGGCCATCCCATCTGGTGTACAGGAGTGGGGATACCTGCTACTTGGAACCCTATGTCCCGATTCGGTTTGCTCGTCAGTTCGGGTATGACCAACTATATGTAGGTAACTCGAACATCAGCCTGGATTTCATGGGGAGCCTCATTGATGGTGCTCGTGCCTGGCGGTTCTTCATTACTGGCTGTACTGAGGCACGGCTGTGCATGCAGCTGAGGACTCCAAACCTTCAAACAATTTTGGGGTTTTGTCAATGGTAGAGAACTTCGAACTCCACACCAACTGGATTTTCTATTAACTCATTTGGTATGAAATTGATCTCTCAGCAGCTGAAGCGGAAAGTCACTAAGAGAGGCGAGGGTAGGAGGGTCCGCGTGCCAGGCCTCGAGGAGTTCGTCGCCCTACTGATAGTGTGGCTTCGGATGTAGAGAGTGTTGGCCCAAAGGCCTTCCGCTCTAGTTTTGATGATGATTAACTCATGTAGTTATGTTTACTAATAATCTTGTGATTTAAGTTTCAGATCATTAATCAAGATATTAGTGGTGATTAGCTTCAACAAGATGTTTTTAGAAGCTTTCACTTGGTGATTCCAGAGCCCGAGCATCAAGATGATACATTGCACTCGGTGGATCACGTTTTGGACCAAGGCGACTTGAAGACGGTGTTCCTCAAGAAGACCTTAGGTATCCATAGTGTTTAGTGTGTTTAGATCTATTTGTAAAGATTAGAATAGTTGATATGCTCAAGTTCACTATACACACACGTTTTACGTTTTATGGATATTGGTTTTCATGAATAGTTTAGATCAAAACAAGTTTAAATGGTTTTTATGTATATTAGATATGTTCTATATACATACATGCTTCATATCTTAGACAAACTTATTTTGATATGTCTATTCATGAGTTTTAGGAAAAATCAGATTTCCTATTGAAAAATCTAAGTTTGATAAAATACAGTTTTTAGTTTTTGATAATATTTGTAAGACACAAAAATGATTCAAAATGTTTGATATGTGTCTTGAAATTTTTATCACATGTTTGTATTTCATTATAAAATGATAAAACTATTTTTGTGGAATTTTAGAAGATTTATATGATTTATAAGAATATTTTTTAAACCAATTTTTCTGACCCAAATTGCTGCCTGCCAGGCTCTGGCGGTCGACCGGCCCGGTCGACCGGATTCCAGAGTCGGTCGACCGACGTGCACAGACATGTGCACGTTGGCCAGGCATAGGGCTCGGTCGACCGACCAGTCGACCGGCCAGAGAGCTTTGCTCTCTATTTTTGGACGGTCGACCAGACGGTCGACCGGGTTCCTCCAATGGTCAAAAATATGACCGTTGGCGGTCGACCGGGCGGTCGACCGCCAGCCGTTCAGGCTGTAAAAACAGCCAACGGCTAGTTTTAGGGTTTGGCCTATATAAACCCCATTTCTTGGGGATTTGGCTAAGATTTTTATGAGCTAAAATTTCTCTCTTTTTTTGGTGTTTAAAACAAGTTTTCAAAAGTATTTAGAGCTTAAAAAGATTTATCTTTATATTGTTTTAGGGTTTTAGAAAAATCAAAGAAAATAGAAAATTGGGAGATTTGTATTGTTCATCATTTCTATCTTTTACAAAGAGTTTTCCCAAGTATTTTTCTTTGAGTTTTTGTTTTCCAAACTCTAGTTTTTTCACACTTGAGCTATCTTCTATCCTATTCTATAGGATCACTTTATTTGTGGGAAAAGATTGGTTTGTGGTTGAGATATACCACTTGTTGTAAAAACCCTTTTGTTGGTTGCTCCCTCTTTGGTAGAGGTAGAGATTGTGGTCTGCTCCCTCTAGTGAGAGGTGGAGTTGGAGTTGGTTTGTATCCCTCTTCGGTAGAGGTGATTCTTGTTGTTTGGCTAAGGGCCTATCCCTCTTTGAGAGGTGGATTGAGTTTGTATTGCCTCGGTGGCATTGTAAGGTTGAGAGAGGAGTTCGATACTCCTTAGTGGATTAGAAATCCTTCTTGGTGAAGGCGGGGACGTAGAGCTAGGGGCTCGAACCTCAGAACATATTTTTGTGTTTGTGTTTGATCCATTATCTCTTAACCCTCTCTCTTTTATTTGTGCATAGCATCATTCATATCATTCATATCTTGTATGCTTGTGTTATCCTTGCATTGATTCATATTGCTATTCATTATATGCTTGGATTGCTTGTGCGTGCCTCACTTGTACTTAACCACGAGAGCTTCATATAGCACCTCAACTCTTATTCAGAGGAAGCAAGAGGAGTTAGTCCAGAGCCCTTCATGGGGAATTCAGCTACACTCGTTGGTTGTACTAAGTATTATTACAAATTTGTTTTAGCTTCCGTATTTAGTTTCTAGATTAGCCATATCACCTATTCACCCCCTTCTAGGTGATTTACAATTGGTATCAGAGCCTACGCTCCTGATACTTGGTTTAACAACCTAGGAGTGAGATCTTGGTTTGCTAATCTTTCATTTGCATTTGCACATATATTTGTTTGCACACACTCATGGATTGCTTGTCACCTCCCATATTCGATTTGTCCAACATTGACATATGAAAATTTAGGATGTCCATGTATTTGAAGACTCTAGGATTGCATGTTTTCCTTGCCGCCACCATGAAATGTTATCTTGGTGACCGCAATCATATAGAGGCCAATACACTTGCCCTTGAGGCTATTAGAAGCACGCTAAATAACGGTTATCTTATGCTTGTTTCTAACCTTGATTCCGCTTTTGTAGTGTGAAACAAGTTGACCACCTCTACCTCCAAGCTTCTATTGCCAATCCAACAAGAGGAGGAATCTAGTGGAGAATCCGAGTCACAATGCTTCATGGTCCAAGGGAATGACTCCCTTGAGGTATCTTCAGAATCGCACTTAGATTATAATGATGCTAGTTCTTCATGTGATGATTATGTAAATCCTAACACTTTAAATGAAGAACTTTCTATAGTTTGTGAAAATTAATAGAAAAATATAATGTGTTGAAAAAGAAAAATCTAGGCCTTAACAATGAAAATAAAGATTTGTTTTCTAGACTTAACTTGGTTTTGCAAGAGAAGATTGAAATTTCTAATGAAAGGGATTCATTGAAATCTCAACTTGATCTTGCACTTAAAGAAAATGATTTTTTGAAAAATAAAGATGATTGTGAAACAATTTTAAAGAAAAATGAAAACTTGTCTTTGAAACTTGATTTTGTTTTAAAAGAGAATGTTGCTTTGAAAACAAAATAATTTCTATTTCAAATGATTTAAATGTTTGTTTAAAGAAAAATATTTCTTTGAAAAATAATATTGATTCTCATGTTTGCCATGCTAGGATAGATTCATCTAGTTCATCTATAGAATGTTCCACTTCTTCTTTAATTGATAATGATATATCCATACTTAAGAAGAGTGTAGATTGTTTGGGCTCCACTTTGAGCCATTGTGTTTCTAGTCATTCACGCTTGAAATCTTTGTTTCGAAAGAAACAAGTTCCATCTTTGCATGTACACCCTCCACGGCATACACATGCTTCTCACGGTCACCACCATCACACTTTGTATGCTCATTGATTAATACACAAAAGTGCATATTTTACATCATAATTCCCATGCATATTACAAATAAATATATGATTCTTAATCCTCTTCTCTACATATTTGCAGGTACACACTCTAATGGAGAGATATCCAAATAATCACTTAATTAACACTAATTAAGTGATTAATCCAAGCTTAAAGGATAAAGCCAAATTCAAATCCAGATCCAGAGAGATCCGCGCAACAAACGAAGATTCCAGAAGGTCCACGTGGCCAAACAAACTCGTAACAGCCAGCAACAGAAAGCTGTTGCTGAACGGCTTCAGTTAGGCCGCAGGAACGCAAGTGGGCGCGGCAGTTACAGGGAGATTTTGTCTCGGATTTTGCGCCAACTGAACTGATCTCGAAGCTTCACCTGTGGGCTATAAATATCTGACCTCTGACCTGCGAGCAAAAACTGAATGGAGAAGAGAGGAAAGTTAGTAGATTGTTGTAATTTTTCATAGGTTTTTTTTCTAGGTTTAGTTCTTGTAGTCCCTCTTCTTCTTCCCTAGAATTCAATGTAAAAGAGAGTGATTGTGAGGGAGAGAGCTTGTGTAATCAAGGGTGACACTTGAAGCAACAAGGATTGATCCATCCTCCTTCCTCTACTTGAAGCTTGGTTCTAATTCTATGTGTTTTCTTTAATTGCTTTCTTTATTGCTTTGTTTACTTCTTGCAATTTACTTCAAGCTTTGTTTTGCTTTTGTAATGGCTTTTAGCTAATTTCTTCTCCATGTACTAGGTTACCACTAGTCTTGCTACTTCACTAACTCATGGGTGATTGCTTTTGTTCATCTTGCAAGTTGTATGATCTTCTCTTCTCCGATGGTTAAACCACCATCTTGCAAGTGAGAAAGTAATTAGGTCAACACGCGAGACAAATCCTACGCTAATGGAGTGACAACATTAGGCAAGCATTTGCTATCAAGGAGTCTAGTAAGTCTTGGCAAGCTAGCAAGGTAAGCTAGTCATGGATTGCTTTCTTTAAGTTTTCTTTCCTTTTCTTGTGAATAAACCAATCCCAATCTTGATTTCTTTTCCGACAATTTCCACCATGAACATAGCCATCCTTCCTTTTAGTTTCTTTTGCATTTGATTCACTAAGTTTATAAGCAAGAGAAGAATACTCGTTTGTTCACTTCACTACCACACGTAAAGCTTCAATCGCGAGCTCTCCCTGAGATTCGACTCGGTATAGCCCTATGCTATAGCGGAGACAAGAAAGGGTACATCAAATACATTCTTATACACATAATAAGTACACCTTCTTAGTCTAAACACTCATGTGTACACTTGTACACATTGTGGACGTAAGGGCCACCTTGCTAAATTTTATTTTGATCGTATTAATATTATAATTTAGCAACTAAATTTGTTTGGGTAAGAAAAGGTACTAACCCCCATGGATCCAAAAGAGTGTGGGTACCTAAGACCACCCCTAGTGTATTTGATGTAGGTGTGGGCTCTCACATGACGTGAGAGTATCGGTACCTTGAGGTGGATGGGTTCCGAGCTTCATGAGAATTATGTGGATGCATCACTTTCAAGGGATGTTTGGTGGGAGACCATCTTGGTTTGGAGAACTAGAGAGGTGTCTTCATCGGTTTTGGTATCGATCTCTAACTCTCTTTTATATTTGCATGCTTTTCATGTTCATTATTTATAGCATATTTTGATGTTTATAGATTATTATAAAAATGACATGATTATTAGATCCTTGACATGCATGTATAGCCTTTGAGACACCCATGTTGAATATGGACCATTATTTTTGTGTTCTCACCATTGTTTTGCTATTATGTATATCATAGTTCTAATAACATGTGGATTTACATAATGATCATTTTTATGTTTATCATGTCAATTTATGTCTTGTTTTATACTTTAAAGTTTTGAATATATGTTTAAATGTTAGTTTTCATTAAGACTAGAATTTATACTTGTACATAGAGTGGGACACAAATAGATCTTTATATGTTTGTGTTTGAACGCTTATTTGTACCCATTAGATGTGCTAATATAGTCTAGTTTTGATGATTCATGCATTTGACTTGTATTCATATTTTATCCATGTTTTTCATGTGTTTATGTTTCACTTCATGTATATGTCTATTTTGCCAAACCTTAAGATATACATGTATACCTCTTGAGTCATTTGCTTTTCATGCAAATCTTTATTATGGACTCAATTGTGTTTAGGGATATGTATGTATACTTCTTGTGTTGTCAAAACATACATATGCCTTGAAGTATAAATTGTTTTTAATGAAAATTTAGTTTAAAGGAATTTCACATGAGCCTAATTGAACATTTTCATGATGCCATGTTTCACATAACACTTGTACACTCACCTCTTTTAATGTTTCTCATGATTGTGTTTTCATGAGTATAATATGTGCTTCATTGATTTCGAGTGGTTTAGTGCCATGTGATTTACATAGTTTCATGAAAAATATTTTTGTTTTATTCCTTGCTTGAAGGATTTCGTACTAGTTTAAAGTTTTTTCATTTAATTAGTTGCGGGATTCCTCGTTTTGGTATGATATGAAGTATACACTTGATATTATTTGTGTTTCAATTGGTATCATTGGATTCTTTCAATTGGTATCAATATTGACATTTTTGTATACTCATATATTTGTATGTATGTATGCTTTCATTTCATATTGTATCAATTTCGATTGGTATCTAATTTTTCATACATATACTTATTTATGCAAAGCTTGAATTTTTAATGAATATCATGTTTCAATTGATTAGTTTTCAATTGGTATGCTAATACAAGCTTACGCATAATTTCAATTGGTATTTCATAAAGGGGGAGAAAACTTGCATTTCTTATTTCAGTTGGTACTTTTGATTCCCACTCTCTTACTTTATGATAGAAAATGATTTTTAAATTATAGAATATTATAATTTCAATTGGTATCATATGCTTAAAACGGTAAATACTCTCTTTTAATATCAAGATGTTTTATTTAAATGTTTAATTGGTATCAAGATGCTTTTTGCTTCTTAAACTTGGTATCAATGTTTCTATGTTTCCTTTCAATTGGTATCAAGATGTGCTCCTTTGACATACTTTTAATTGGTATCTTAATTGATTGTCACCCCTTATTTACATCATTTTTGTTTTAGACAAAAAGGGGAGAAAAATTTATTGATTTTTTTTATTTTAGCCCCTTTGTTGATGATTGACAAAAAGGGGGAGAATTATTTGGTATGCATGTTTTGTATGTTTTATTTGTATTGATTAATTGGTATCAAGAACATTTGTTTTATGCATGATTGATGCATATTCATGTTTAGTATTTCTTGCATATTTTTATTGTTTATTGCTATGCATGAGTTAAGGGGGAGTGATTGAGGCCAAACCTGCACACAAAATACAGAATTATAGAACTTAAGAAAGAATATGTGCAAGTGCTCAATTCTTCCGCTATAGCAAGTGGCTATGCAGGTCGTGATCCACAAGGAGGGTTTTGCGATAGAAGCGTTTATAGTTTTATTGAAATCGTTAAGAAGAAAAGCGAAGGTTCTTCTCTGTTTTTAAAGTTAACAAAAAGAAAAAGAAGTATGTTAAAGTTAGAAGAAGATGAAAGATGAAGAAGGTGGAAAATCAGAAAACTATGGAAAGCGACTATGTACAATGAAGTGGAGAAGAAAGAGTTGGAGGAGGTAGTTGGTGATCTAAACTAAGAAAGAAAAGAAAAGAAAGAAAGAAAAGTGTAGAAATACTTACCTAGGTTGATTGATGACTTACTTGGAAACCGTTACATGTTCTACCTTTGCTTCGGAGGCGTTCAACGCATAGATCATAAGCTCGAGCTCAGTCCCCGTGCACATTATATCGTCAAGCCTAGCAAAAACGAAGTGATGCGGATCTTGGAAGAGGAGAACGTCTTCATGAACTATCGCTGGCTCTCACGTAGCTTAGTTATACTTGCGTTGGAATTCACTTGTACACTCAACAGCAACAACAAGGTAAAGTAGAAGAGGAAGATGAAACAAAAGAAAATACAAACATAAAAAGAACTTTTACCTTTATTAATTGCAGAGACAATGGAAGAAAGGAGGAGGGTACATCGTCGGTGTCACTCTCAACATCAGCCTCTCTCTCTCTCTTACTTACATGAATCTTCTTCTACCCTAAGTTACATACAAATTACATAACAAGAGAAGAAAAACTTAAACTACAAAGAATTAAAACTAGGCTAAATCCTAATCTGCATTGGCGTCCCATTTCAGCGCAACAATTGCCCTTTTATAGGCCAAAAACCCAACAACCAGAATCCCGGGGAGGTCGGGGGAGCAAACGCTCCCCCTAACTGTAACAACCAAATTTTTATTTTACCAAATTTCTCCTCATCTTAATTATTAAGAATTTTTATTTGTTAAAGGCATTATCTAAAGTAGTTACCCTCCATATTTCAATAGCAACAATTTGAGCTTAATTAGGTGACCCACTCCCCTTTTAAAAGTTTTTATTAACTATTGGATTGTGGTGACTAAGAATATTTGGCATGAAGGCTTATGTACATGTGTTATTGGGCCAATTAGTGACTTAGCAAGGGTAAGAGACATGGCTTGATTTGCAACCTAATCCTTCATTTTCCCTTAACCAACCAAGTTTTACCCTAAGTATTTAATTAGGGGTAGGTGTGCATGCTTGGGGGGAGATCAAAGGCTAGGATCTCATTGAGGTTTGTGAGTCCAAGTGGCAACATGAGAAGAGCTTGTCCAAGTGGCAACATGAGAAGAGCTCCCCCACCTAGTAACTTGCACACAAGTAAGTTGACTACCAAAACTGCCCTCATCTTCATCCTCCCCCAAAATCTGAAAACTTCTCCTCTCCAAAGTTGAGGACTTGAATCCCTAACCCACCCTTTCATCTTCTCTCAAAAATTCTGAGAAATTTGGACACCCTCTCTAGACCCAAATCCTAATTCCTCTAAACCCTAGATCAGAGCTACACGAGAGGGGAGGAGGAAACCCGCGCGCAGCTAGCACAGCCGCAGCAGCACGCGCCGTGCTGCTGGCTGGCCGCAGAACCGCGGCGTGGAGGGGGAAATCGCGGCAGACCTGAAAGGGGAAGGCCGGATCTTGGAGGGGGGAACTTCTTGGTGAGTTGGAGGAGGAACTAGCACTTCCAAACAAGGATTTCTTGAGGCCTAACTCACTGTTTTCAGATCTAAAAACCAAAGTGAGTAAACCTAAACTATTAGGGTTATAGTTTTATCAAGATTAGAAAATTAGAAAATTTTAATTATGTATAGGTGACCCACAAGTGTGTTATTTGCTGTTTTTGTGATTACCCTCAAACTAAATGAAATTTAATGGGTATTACCTAGTTGTTGTGCTTCTATATTATGTTGTGATGAGATGCATGTGCGATATACATGTTCTATCTTACTAATCATGCTTAAATGAGATGATTTAGCATATAAATTCGTTGTTTTGATGATTATCTTTAGGTTAAATGAAATCTAATGGGTATTGCATAGTTGTTGTGTCTCTACATTATATTGATATGAAATGCATGTGTAGAATACATGTTATAGCATACTAATTATGCCTAAGTGAGCCAATTTAGCAATTTAATTCGCTATTTTTCTTGACCAACATCATGATAGCCAATTTGATATGTATATGGCATAACCTTGACTCTTCATAAATAGAAATGGTATGATGCATATGTGAGGTCTATGATTCGTACCAATATCACTTCATAAATGTCGATCGATTAACTTGAATCTTACTTTATGTTTACTAAAGTGCAAGGGGGAAGACCCCTCCTTATAATATAGTATTGTGTTAAGTATTAGCAAGTATATGGGGATAATGCATATATTCATGCGGGGTTGAATGTGGAGTGCTATGACGTTACTATGATATTGGGAAACCCCCAAGTACATGTTTTCTTTCTTATTGTTGCGCATTATTTCCGGGCATGACGTGTAAGTTAGTTTTAAATTGCTTGTTATGAATATTATAACTTAACCTTGCATGATGCATTTTGTGCATAAAAGGAGGAAGGGGCCGGGCGGGAGCCGGTAGGAGGGGGGAAGACGGGGATTTGACATATAATTATGGATATATATAAAAGGAGGAAGGGGCCGAGCGGGAGCCGGTAGGAGGGGGGAAGACGGGGAAATTATATGTTATATATATATATACGAATTATAAAAGGAGGAAGAGGCCGGGCGGGAGCCGGTAGGAGGTGGAAGACGGGGGAATTACATTTAAATTAAAGGCATGTAAAAGTGAACTGTCAAGTTTTATTCTATATTGGTAATACTTGTGTTAACCTAGAATGTCACATTAGGTATATAACGAGCCGAGTTGATGTGGAAGGACTAATCCACGAAAATTTACACACATATTCATGCAAGTATTTCACTTGTGTCATGATATAGCGGAATGAAACTCTTGATAGTGAAGACATGTAGACCACAAATGTATGGAGCCTAGAACAAGTAAGTTAGGTTGGAAAAGTTATTGTCTCATGGACTTCATTGTAAATTTCCCCCTTCTAAAATGCTTGTCTTATGAAATTACTGTATCAACACCCTATGGCATGGTTTACTCATTGAGCTGTTGAGCTCATTTTATTTTCTTTCCATCTTTTCAGGTTTGGATAAGGGTAAGGGACCACTCTAACTAGAAGAGTTAAGTTATGGACTGTGTGGCATGTTGTTGTATCTTTTTGATTAACTCTTGTTATATTTAATATGTATGTATGGACTCTACTTAAGTCTTTTTTTCTTTTGTGGAAAACATGTTGGGATGTACTCGGTGTATATTTGTCTTTATGGTATTTGAAACTAGGGGCTTTTAAGTGTTGTAATATTTTGGATTGTGGACTCCGTTGTTATGTAATGTTCAGGAACTGAGGAAGATGGCCATGTGTGGGAATTTTGTGTTGGAAAGTTAACTCTTGTGATGTTATGATGAGAAGATATATGTTTGCGATGGAGGATGCAAGTTATGGCACATGTATATAGTTAAGGTTTGTTGAATTGTGCCATGATAAGTAGGCCGTGTGGGCCAAAATCTTTGATGGGATTAAGTAGGCCTTGGAGCCGAAATTGTTAGTTATTGTATGTGGGAACTAACGAAATAATAAGGATGATGCTGCCAAATTTTCTTACTATAAGAGTATTGGAGATAATTGTATTTTAGGCCTAATCTTGTTTAATAGAGGCTGGGACCGTTAGAGTTGGTATCAGAGCGTGGTTTAGGCAAGGTTAGCCTGGATAGATGTAGTATGCGGGACTGCTTATGTAATCATGTGAAATTTATATGTGTGCTTGGGTAAGTTAGATATGGGGTATTAGGGTGATAGTAGAATCTTAGGGTATTTGACCCTGAAATGTAGGATATTTAACTGTTCTCTACATTTGAATATGGGTACCCGCATACCTTAGTTCAAATGGATCTTGTAAGGGGTACGGGCCCTTCTGTAAGAAATTCCAGTGTTATGGGACACCGGAAGGAGAGAGCAATCAAAATATCACATAAGTCAGGGTTAAACCTATTGGGAGGACAGTTGTGCCCAATGGGAATTTATGAAAGATCGGCATGGTTAAATAAGTGATGATTTTCTATCATGTCTTGTTATATATTCATGCAAATTATTATTTTGGGGAGAATTGGAAGACACATCGTCTAATATAAACCTCTTACTTCTACAGATGGGAGATTCTGAGATGACTGGATCGTCATCGACGGTCCGGGGTCGGAAAGTTTGAGTTGGATTGCGGACCATATGGATTGGGATTTTGAATCCGATGAGACCGATCCAGCTATCATTCTGAAAGGTCCCCCAGACAGTAAGATACAGGGGTTCGCATGGGACAAGATGATAAAAATGAAATCAGTGAGGCGTAGAGTGCCATAAGAAATGCACCAACAACTATAGACCTAGGAGTCTTGCCTAACAATGAGATGAATCCTGAAGGAAGGATTTTCTTTGGAGGTATTTGGTGGAACTCTAGCTGGGTAGAAGACATGGATCTTTACGATGATCATGAGAATTGGAGATGTGATTATGACGCTGTCCTGGAGGAAGAAGAAGAGGATCCTGAAGAAGTGGATCCAGAAGAAGAAGATCCTGAGGAGTTAAATCAAGAAGAAGAAGACCCCGAAGAAGAAGAAGACCCTGAAGAAGAAGAAGACATTGAGGAAGATGAATCTGTAGGGGACGACAGGGAAGAAAGCTCCTCGGGTTCTAACATAACCCCTTGATAGAGGTCTAGGTGGGGGGCATATTTTTGTTTTTGGAGAAAATGAATGTTGACTCATATAAGTGGATATTTTTTTTTGGGTGAAGATAGTGGTTGTCAATAGCTATATGTGTGAACAATGTATCTCTTTATGACTGCATTTGTATATTTTGAAAGAATGTAGTCATGCTAATGTAAATGTTGCCATGAAAACATTTTGTGCATAAATGAAATCAGTATTTTGTTTTTGGAGCTATTCTACTTGTTATTATTTAGTTGCCATTGATTAAGTTTGACTATTCTTTTAGGTATTAGATGGACTTAAATTTTTCGCCACCCGATGCCAACTCGGAGGGCGACGTCCCATTGCACAGCGCAATCGGGAGCGTCCATCCCCTGACAAATCAAGAATTCCTAAGTAAGCAATCTAATGCCAATCGGAGAATTCCAGACGGAATACCGGATTGGCTGTTGCAGCTGGCAAACGTTAATAACCCTCGTAGAGCCCTTGAACAATTTCAAAAGTTAAACCCACCAGCTTTTAAAGGAGGAGTTGATCCTATTCAAGCTGAAGAATGGCTCCGTCAGATCGAGAAGATACTTGATATAATGGCATGCACTGAAAACCAGCGGGTGTCTTTCGCCTCCTTCATGTTCCAAGGAGAGGCTGAGCATTGGTGGGAGATGGTAAAAGGAGGGGCTAAGACTTTGGGGAGGGAGATCTCTTGGAACTTTTTAGTTAAAAAGTTCAATGAAAAATACATACCTGGAGTGGTGAAGGACCGACTTGCAATGGAATTTCAAGACCTAAAACAGGATCAATGGACGGTGAACCAGTATGAAGCTAAATTTACTCAACTGTCCAGGTATGCTGAGAAATGGTGTCCGATGAGGAGGATAGGACAAAAAGATTTGTTAGGGGCTTGAGGCCAGAAATCAGGAGTAAGCTGATCCCTTTCCAACTACAAGTTTATAGTCAAGCTGTGGAGAAGGCAATGGAAATTGAAAGGGACATGCAGGAGAGTCAGGAGATAAGGACCAGGGAACTGCCCTACATGAAGCGCCCCCGGTATAATAATGCCCCGAGCTTTGGAACTCAGTCCATGAGGCCCGACAGAGGTACCGGATCTTCCTTCATGCCCGCCCAGGGAAACAAGGTGAACTCATGGCCCAAGAATAAGGATTGCCCTATTCGGCATTACCAATGTCCTCCCAACGCTCCAACTTTGCGGGAAACCAGTGGTGTCCAAGGTGCAACCGAAGTCACACGGGCAGTTGCGCCGCCGGTAAATAATGCTTTGTCTGTGGCAGAATGGGTCACATGAGGAGGGACTGCCCAAACTTGCATGGGTATCCAGGAGCTAGCAGGGGAACGGGAAGACCAACCATGGGCATCGCCCAAACCAGGAGGACAAGCTACCACCTTTCGGCAACCTTTCAACAGAACTCGCTCGGCCATGACTCAAGCATCGGTACAGCAACCCAGAGTTTAAGGGAGGATGAATGCAATCACTCCACAGGAGGCTCGAGCATCCAATGCCGTGGTGGAAGGTACCGTCTGTGTATCCGAAAATATTGCTCGAGTATTATTTGATCCCGGTGCTACCACTCTTTTATTTCTTCATCATTTGCTACAATTATTAACAAGAATCCGAACCTTTGAACTATCAACTAGTGGTGTCAACCCCTGTAGGTGCAAGAGTGACCACTAGCGAGTATTATAAGGGATGTGAAATCATCATAGGCGAAATGAAGACACTAGCAGACCTGATTAAATTAGGAGAGATGGAATTTGACATCATCCTAGGAATGGATTGGTTGTCAACATATCGGGCTCATGTAGACTGTCATCAGAAGAAAATAATTTTTAAGTTAGAGGGAACTCCAGAAAGAGTTTATGAAGGGGTGAAGAATAAAATTTGCACTCCAGTCATTTCTGCCCTAAAGGCCACTAAGTTATTGAGGCAAGGGTGTCAAGGATTTTTGGCAACCCTTATTGGTGAGGAAGACATGAAGATTAAGATTGAAAACATAGAGGTTGCAAGAGACTATCCTGATGTTTTTCCGGAGGATCTACCCGGCTTACCCCCAGATAGGGAAGTAGAATTTTCTATTAATCTTCTACCTGGGACAAGTCCCATATCCAAGGCACCTTATAGGATGGCACCCGCAGAAATGAATGAATTGAAGGACCAGTTGCAAGAACTGCTAAGCCTCGGGTTTATTCGGCCGAGTGCATCACCTTGGGGTGCTCCTGTATTATTTGTTAAGAAGAAGGATGGGAGCATGAGGCTGTGTATAGATTATCGAGAGCTGAATAAGGTCACTATCAAGAATCGATATCCACTGCCGAGGATTGACGACCTCTTTGATCAACTTCAGGGTGCCAGCATATTTTCCAAGATAGATCTAAGGTCAGGATACCATCAATTAAAGATCAAGCCGGAAGATGTTTCTAAGACGGCCTTTCAGACCAGATATGGCCATTATGAGTTTTTAGTAATGCCATTGGCTTGACCAATGCTCCAGCAGCATTTATGGACTTGATGAACAGAATTTTCCAGTCATACCTAGATCAATTCGTGGTGGTGTTTATTGATGACATACTAATCTATTCAAAGAGCAAAGAAGATCATGAAAGACACTTAAGGACAGTAGTATTACAATTATTAAGAGAGAAGCAACTTTATGCAAAGCTTAAGAAGTGTGAGTTCTGGTTAAATAAAGTTAGATTTTTGGGTCACATCATAAATGACGAAGGAATATCAGTGGACCCCGCGAAGATCGAGGCGATAAAGGGGTGGCCTCGACCTACCAATGTCACGGAGGTGCGAAGCTTCCTAGGATTGGCTGGGTATTACCGGAGATTTGTAGAAGGATTCTCCAAAACAGCTGCACCCTTATCCCAGTTAACCAAGAAAGGCCTCAAATTCTATGGGGAGATGATCAGGAGAAAAGCTTTCAAGAACTAAAGGATAAGCTAACATCGGCTCCAATTTTGGCCATGCCTATTGGAAACGAAGGTTATGTTGTATTCAGTGATGTGTCGAAGTCAGGCCTGGGGTGTGTATTGATGCAGCATGGGAGAGTAATTGCATATGCTTCTAGACAACTAAGGAATCATGAGAAAAAACTACCCAACCCATGACCTTGAGCTAGCTGCAGTCATTTTTGCCTTAAAAATTTGGCGGCACTACCTTTATGGAGTATCATGTGATATATATACAGATCATAAAAGCCTAAAAATATATTTTCACCCAAAAGGAATTGAATATGCGCCAAAGAAGATGGTTGGAATTGATGAAGGATTATGACTTGGACATTCATTATCACCCTGGGAAGGCCAATGTGGTGGCTGACGCTTTGAGTCGGAAGTCTGGAGGATCCTTAGCGGTATTGTTAACCCAGCAATCGGACTTGTTAAGGGAGATGGAAAGAATGCAACTTGAAATTCAAATAAGAGGGCCCCGGTATGGAATGAACCAGATAAATCAAGTTAGCGTTAGTTTCGACCTCTATGAAGAAAACAAGGAAGCACAAAAGAAAGATGACCAGACAGCTAAAAATTTTGAAAAAGTGCAAAGAGGTGAAACTCAAGATTTTACCATTTCTAGGGATTTGCTAAGAAAGGGAAGCCGAATATTTGTACCTCCAGATTTTAAGCTCAATGAGCGAATTTAACTGAAGCCCATTGCACCCCTTACACCGCACATCCCGGAACAACCAAGATGTATCAGGATCTACGGGCAAACTTTTGGTGAGAAGGAATGAAAAAGGACATAGCTAATTTTGTGCAGAGATGTTTGATATGCCAACAAGTTAAGGCTGAGCACAAGAAGCCTCCGGGACTCCTCATGCCCTTACAAATCCCTGAATGGAAGTGGAGCAACATTACTATGGATTTTGTGACAGGGCTCCCTAGATCCCCTCAAGGATATGATGCCATATGGGTGATAGTGACTTACAAAGTCCGCTCATTTCCTACCCATCCGAATAAACTATTCGATAGATAGATTAGCCCAGATCTACCTCCGAGAGATAATCAGGATTCATGGAGTTCCTGAAACAATTGTGTCAGATCGTGACCCTCGGTTTCAGTCAAGGCTATGGATCAGTCTATCCCAAGCTCTGGGCACCAAACTACACCCAAGTACGGCTGCGCACCCGCAAACCGACGGGCAGTCAGAGAGAACCATTCAAATATTGGGAAGATATGCTGAGAGCATGCGTGTTGGATTTCGGGGGCAATTGGGAGAGATACCTATCATTAGTGGAGTTTGCATATAACAATAGTTATCAATCCACTATTGGGATGCCGCCATTTGAAGCTTTGTATGGTAGAAAGTGTAGATCTCCAATGTTGGGAGGAGATGGGTGACCGAACGCTGTTTGGATCTGATATAGTTCAAGAAACAACGAGAGAAGATCCGGATAATAAGGAAGAGAATGAAAGCGGCCCAGAGTAGACAGAAGACATACGCGGATCGACGCCGGAGGCCCTTGGAGTTTGCAGAAGGCGACAAAGTTTTCTTGAAGATATCACCAATAAAAGGAATGGTACAAGGTGGCAAACGGAATAAGTTAGACCCCCGTTATATTGGACCCTTTGAAATACTGGAAAGAATTGGACCTCTGGCTTATCGGTTAGCCTTACCACCAGAGATTGAGAAAATACATGACGTATTTCATGTGTCCCAATTGAGAAAGTATGTACCAGATCCGAACCATGTTCTTAAATACTCACCACTGCAACTTCAAGAAGATTTATCGTATACTGTGGAGCCGGTTCAAATCCTAGACCGTAAGGAGAAGCAACTGCGAAACAAGGCAATCCCTTAGTAAAGGTTTTATGGAGAAGTAAAGAGATTAAAGAAACTACCTGGGAACCAGAGGGGGAGATGAAGCAAATTTATCCACAACTTTTCCAAGGTACGTCAGGCTTCGGGACGAAGCTATCTTTTAGGAGGGGAGAAATGTAACAACCAAATTTTATTTTACCAAATTTCTCCTCATCTTAATTATTAAGAATTTTTATTTGTTAAAGGCATTATCTAAAGTAGTTACCCTCCATATTTCAATAGCAACAATTTGAGCTTAATTAGGTGACCCACTCCCCTTTTAAAAGTTTTTATTAACTATTGGATTGTGGTGACTAAGAATATTTGGCATGAAGGCTTATGTACATGTGTTATTGGGCCAATTAGTGACTTAGCAAGGGTAAGAGACATGGCTTGATTTGCAACCTAATCTTTCATTTTCCCTTAACCAACCAAGTTTTACCCTAAGTATTTAATTAGGGGTAGGTGTGCATGCTTGGGGGGAGATCAAAGGCTAGGATCTCTTGAGGTTTGTGAGTCCAAGTTGCAACATGAGAAGAGCTTGTCCAAGTGGCAACATGAGAAGAGCTCCCCCACCTAGTAACTTGCACACAAGTAAGTTGACTACCAAAACTGCCCTCATCTTCATCCTCCCCCAAAATCTGAAAACTTCTCCTCTCCAAAGTTGAGGACTTGAATCCCTAACCCCCCTTTCATCTTCTCTCAAAAATTCTGAGAAATTTGGACACCCTCTCTAGACCCAAATCCTAACTCCTCTAAACCCTAGATCAGAGCTACACGAGAGGGGAGGAGGAAACCCGCGCGCGTAGCTAGCACAGCCCAGCAGCACGCGCCGTGCTGCTGGCTGGCCGCCGAACCGAACGCGGTGGGGAGGGGGAAATCGCGGCAGACCTGGAAGGAGGAAGGCTGGAGCTTGGAGGGGGGAACTTCTTGGTGAGTTGGAGGAGGAACTAGCACTTCCAAACAAGGATTTCTTGAGGCCTAACTCACTGTTTTCAGATCTAAAAACCAAAGTGAGTAAACCTAAACTATTAGGGTTATATTTTTTTATCAAGATTAGAAAATTAGAAATTTTTAATTATGTATAGGTGACCCACAAGTGTGTTATTTGCTGTTTTTGTGATTACCCTCAAACTAAATGAAATTTAATGGGTATTACCTAGTTGTTGTGCTTCTATATTATGTTGTGATGAGATGCATGTGCGATATACATGTTCTAGCTTACTAATCATGCTTAAATGAGATGATTTAGCATATAAATTCGTTATTTTGATGATTATCTTTAGGTTAAATGAAATCTAATGGGTATTGCATAGTTGTTGTGTCTCTACATTATATTGATATGAAATGCATGTGTAGAATACATGTTATAGCATACTAATTATGCCTAAGTGAGCCAATTTAGCAATTTAATTCGCTGTTTTCTTGACCAACATCATGATAGCCAATTTGATATGTATATGGCATAACCTTGACTCTTCATAAATAGAAATGGTATGATGCATATGTGAGGTCTATAATTCGTACCAATATCACTTCATAAATGCCGATCGATTAACTTGAATCTTACTTTATGTTTACTAAAGTGCAAGGGGGAAGACCCCTCCTTATAATATAGTATTGTGTTAAGTATTAGCAAGTATATGGGGATAATGCATATATTCATGCGGGGTTGAATGTGGCGTGCTATGACGTTACTATGATATTGGGAAACCCCCAAGTACATGTTTTCTTTCTTATTGTTGCGCATCATTTCCGGGCATGACGTGTAAGTTAGTTTTAAATTGCTGTTATGAATATTATAACTTAACCTTGCATGATGCATTTTGTGCATAAAAGGAGGAAGGGGCCGGGCGGGAGCCGGTAGGAGGGGGGAAGACGGGGATTTGACATATAATTATGGATATATATAAAAGGAGGAAGGGGCCGAGCGGGAGCCGGTAGGAGGGGGAAGACGGGGAATTTATATGTTATATATATACGAATTATAAAAGGAGGAAGGGGCCGGGCGGGAGCCGGTAGGAGGTGGAAGACGGGGGAATTACATTTAAATTGAATGGCATGTAAAAGTGAACTGTCAAGTTTTATTCTATATTGGTAATACTTGTGTTAACCTAGAATGTCACATTAGGTATATAACGAGCCGAGTTGATGTGGAAGGACTAATCCACGAAAATTTACACACATATTCATGCAAGTATTTCACTTGTGTCATGATATAGCGGAATGAAACTCTTGATAGTGAAGACATGTAGACACAAATGTATGGAGCCTAGAACAAGTAAGTTAGGTTGGAAAAGTTATTGTCTCATGGACTTCATTGTAAATTTCCCCCTTCTAAAATGCTTGTCTTATGAAATTACTGTATCAACACCCTATGGCATGGTTTACTCATTGAGCTGTCGAGCTCATTTTATTTTCTTTCCATCTTTTCAGGTTTGGATAAGGGTAAGGGACCACTCTAACTGGAAGAGTTAAGTTATGGACTGTGTGGCATGTTGTTGTATCTTTTTGATTGACTCTTGTTATATTTAATATGTATGTATGGACTCTACTTAAGTCTTTTTTTTTTTGTGGAAAACATGTTGGGATGTACTCGGTTATATTTGTCTTTATGGTATTTGAAATTAGGGGCTTTTAAGTGTTGTAATATTTTGGATTGTGGACTCCGTTGT
>JAVJIF010013070.1:0-77962 GCA_038442645.1 Agave tequilana | reverse complement strand
TATGAAGCTCAGTATCTGGAGCAGGAAACTTGAGATGGCACTGTGATCGATACCCCTAATCCTTTGTATTTTGAGTTGGTAATCTTTGGTATATATTCCACTTCATCATCCTCTCATGATCCACCCTAGTCTCTCCTGCGTGCATCTTACCCTGTTTTGTTTTGCTTTGAAGCCTTCATTTCCGCCCTTGTCCCCTTCGTGTTCAATTTGCCCCTTATCGAAATTGCGAGGACGCAATTTTTGTAAGGTGGATGGATTGTAACACCCGCTCCCGGAATACGTACTTAGTTGCGTATTCAGGTTTCTCAATCGTATTTTTTGATTTGCTTCCATGTTTGTTTTGTATTATGAATTCCTTATATGATTGTTTTGTCTTGGATTTGGATTCGTGGATTCGGAGTCAACCTCAGTTTGAACCGAAGGCCGGATCCCAGAGTATTGCTCGGTTTGGACATTCTGGTATTCCGATTTGACCGATTTCAGTTTTAAACGTCGTTTTCCAATATTCTAGATTTTATATGATTTTTTGAATTTTCCGGAATTAATTTAAATCTTCAAAACCGGTGTTGGCCAGTACCGTTGACCGATTCCTGGATTTTTAATTTACAAACGGTTTGGAATTTCCAGAAGTGTCTTTAGACATTATTTCTTAAAATCCTATTTTCTATCCAAATGCATTTTCTGGGATTTATCAAATTTTATTAAAATCCGGCCAATCCGGTGTATATCGAGATTGACGGCTGACCTTATGATTTTTATCTGGAAAATGAGATTGAATCTTTGAAACCGATTTCACCAAAATCATTTTATAATATTTATGATTTTTGAGGATTTTTGGGAAACTTTCCGAGTTACTTCATTTTTGGGCTTTTCCGGTGTTTTCCCAGTTACCGAGGAATTACCCATATATTCTACTCTGTCTTTCCCCATTTTCTCTCTCCTTCCTCAAACGCGGATCTCACCTACCTAGGATTCTGCATTTATTGTGAAGATCCTCCCCATGTTGCATTTAATGCACTTCAGATCAAATCCCATCAATTATCATGATTTTCTCTCTCCTCTATTAAACGCAGCTTTTGGCTTATTCCCTAAATGCGGCTTTAATTCCCGCGTTTAGCCCATTTAGCCTAAACGCAGGATGTGTGCTGCGTTTGAGAGAGGGAAACGCAAGTCCCCCTCTTTGTTTCTTTTGCCTTAAATGATGTGCACATTATTATGTTCATTCTTTACCTTTTTCTCTCTCTTCATTTAATTCTTCTCTTCCAAAGTGTCATTCCCAAGAGACCCCCATTCCCTCCCATCATCATAGCTGGTCAAAGGAGAGAGTCACCTAACTCCCCAATTTTACACAAACCCCCCTCTCCTTTATTCATTTGCATCACTTCACAATCCAACTCCTATAAATACCCCATCTCCTTCTCTCTTCCTTCATTTACTTCTTCTTCTTCTTCTTCTTTACTTCCTGCGGCTCCCAATAGAGGAACCACCGAGAGAGAGCTCCTTCTCTTGCTTCCTTTATTTACTCAAACTCCATCTTCTCCACAACAACATCCCCATACCACCTTCTTCAACCTCTCTCCATCACTTGTGAAGACCGGCCACTCCTTTAGGATTTTGGCCGCGTTCTTCTCCGGCGGCAAGACTTAGGGCCGGTACCCTCCTTTTGGATTGGGGCCGAATTTCCCTTTGTTGGACGCAGCAAAGATCTTGTTAGGCGAGTTATCTCGCTTTTCTCTTGATCCCCTACTTTATTAGTTTGCGAGTGATCTCGCTTTTCCTCATGATTCCCTACTGGTTATGCGAGTGCTTTTCCTCGCCAAGGACTTGGATAAACTTGTATTTTTATCAACAAAAACCATAACTCTTAAATAGCTGTTTATGCTCACTGTTTTACAGTATTAGTCGACTTGCCCAAATCATAAGTCGACTAACCCCTTGAAACGCAGTCTGGTTCCTTGTGACGCAGGCTCCTTTAGTCGACTTGCCCCTCGCGTCTAGTCGACTATCTTTCCTTCTGAGAACGCGGTCCTCTTAGACGCGAACTTGACTAGTCGACTATCCATTTTCCCAGTCGACTAACGCCATCTCCTGAGACGCGCCATTTCCTGAAACGCGCCATTTTCCTGAGACGCGCCACTTCCAAACGCAACTTGACTAGTCGACTTGATCCTCCTCTATAGTCGACTAACTCCCTCCCTAGTCGACTACCATATCTCCCTAGTCGACTAATCTGGACTGTTTGCTGTGGTTAATCACTCCTTGAACATGGACCTCATCCTCGGGACTTGTATCATACATTGTTATTCATGACTTGTCACTGGACAAATATCACCTTCCCTTCTCTCGGTTTGCTTCCTAACGCGGATCCCATGCCCGCGTCCTTGTCCTATTCATTTTGCCGTGACGCAGAGTTTTATCCGCGTCCGCGCTTCCTTGCGTCCTGACTTGAACGCAGACCTCGCGTTTGAGGCATCTTGCGACGCGAACCCCGCGTCTGCTATCCCGCGTCTACTATTCCCGCGTCTACCATTCTTGCGATGCGAACCCCGCGTCTGCTATTTCCTGTGTCTGGTATACTCCTACCTGACACCTACTCATGTTGTACTACCTGTTCTCGTCAAGTCCTGAATGGAACTAAGTGCCACACGGAACAAAGTGCCACATCACACTCGTGGTGGGGGCCACCTCTTGAATCTGTGAGGGCCACCTCTAGAATCCATCCCCTCAGAACAAAGTGCCACACGGAACAAAGTGCCACATCACACACGTGGTGGGGGCCACCTCTTGAATCTGTGGGGGCCACCTCTTGAATCTGCAGGGCCATCTCTTGTCTATGCCTGACTCCTGTTATGTAATCCTGGATTCCTGATCATGACCTGCTTACCTGGTATATATATTATTATTAATTAGACAACTTGCACCTGGTTTGGGGGAAACTGATGGGCCCTGATTAATCATGTTCATGGTGGCACTATCGAGTCACGCGTGGCCACATACTTGAGGGATCACCTGGCGGCCACCAGGGATTCCGTGGGGTGTGCTGGCACCCCTACTCCTGATTATTCCTGCCGAGTATGCACATGCCCTAGGCCTATTTCTATGGGATCTGCGATACTCTATTCCTGTTCGGGCGTCCATAAGTCCCGGTACCTAGCGGTACGTTCCGGCTCAGCACCGGATACTCCTGAACCGTTGTCCCGGGCATGTACGGGGCCCATCCAGAGCATGATTCATCGCACTTTATCAGTTTCCAAACAACTTGCTCTATAAGTTGTAAGCAGAAGTATGTGTAATGGGACGCATACTAAAACCTACAACTTAGACGGCCTAAGTATAATAATATATTAATATGAAACTGTCGTATTGTTTTGTAACTCGAGCTGTACAAGTGCAGGTTACGGTAACATGAGGTAAAGGTATATAGATGAGGGTTTCCTTGTTTGGATTATTCCTTCGAGATACTAATCTCATGGAGCCATGACCTAAACCTGTACATTTGGATTCACTCGTAATCGGTTTTATCGGTTTTATGTTAATTTAGGAGATAATTAGTATGCCCTATCTACTTTACTGCTTATCTTGTTATACCATGAATGTCACCTTCTATGCTTCTCTGGTTCTAGCATGCTTATGTCTACAAAATGGCTTTTATGCTTATAATCCAGATTTACTGTTTCATCTGTGCTTACCCCTTACTCGCCATTTGGCTTCCGTGTTACCACTCGCCTGGGGAGTTTCATCTGACTCCCCTGGATTCTCATGTCCAGGTCTTGGAGTTTGAAGCCGGAGGATTCTCTTGCTGAAGACTAAGCTCATTTTTGCGGAGCGGTCAGATCGGCTGTAGCTCCAGTCCCATCCTTGCTTTCCCTGTTGGCTCGCGACTTCTCCAGTTGTCTCGTGAGCACCCTTTTGTACTGTTCATATGTGTATATTTTTGTACTCTCGCATTTGCGCCTATCAGGTGATGTAATATTTATGTAATATTGGATCACCTCTGGTGATAACTTTGTAATTGTACTCATGTGTTGGAATATATAATGCACCACTTGCTTTCGTACTCTGATTCTTGCCTGTACTGATGCTTAGCGTATATACGTGTGGGTATTTCTGACCTACGTATATGCGTTGCAGTAACGTCTCCGTACCCGCAGGATCGGGGCGTTACATTTGTGCTTGGATGTTCATTTGTACCCATTAGATGTACTAGTATAGTCTAATTTTGATGATTCATACATTTTGACTTGTATTTTCATTTTGTACATGTTTTCATGTGAATATTTAACTTCATGTATATGTCTATTTTGCCTAAACTATTAGTTTACATATACATCCTTGAGCCACTTGCCTTCGTGCATATACTTTTCTGGACTCATTTATGTTTGGATATGTATGTATACTTTAGTTTGTACAAGGCATACATATACCTTGAAGGATTCTAGTTTTGATGACTTTCATGTTTTTAAGGAATTTCATTTTGAGCTTGATTGCCTATTTTCATGATGATGTGTTTCACATAACTCTTATACACTCACTTTATTTAAACGTTTTCTCGTGATTTCATGAGTACAATTTGTGCTATATAGATTTTGAGTATTTGGTTATCATGTGATTTAGATGTTTTTTATGAAATATAATTTTTATTTTATTCCTTACTTGAAGGATTTCTACTAGTTTTTCAAATTTTTCATATAGCTAGTTCGTATTCTTCATATGGTAGAGTTTTCAAATATATTATATTTTCAAACTTATCTTTGAAAACTCCTACCCATTTAAATGGTGGTTGGTTGGGCGACCATCCTTGTATGCTTGTTATTGAAATCCTTTTAAACATGTGCATAAAATGGGTGGTAGGAAATATGAGTTATACTCTTGATCTTATTATGTTTTCAGTTGGTATCATTGATCTTTTCAATTGGTATCACTATTGATATTCTTTTTGTATACTCATATATGTTTTTATATGTATGTATGTTTAAACTTCAAATAGTATCAATTTGATTGGCATTCAATTTTCTATACATATATACATGCTTTATTTGTGCTTACTATATCTCTATATTTTTGAGCACAAATTTTAGTTATGCTAAGCTTGATTTCTTAAATGACTATTATATTTCAATTGATTGTATTTCAATTGGTATCTTATACAAGCTTATACATCATTTTGTTTGAAATTTCATAAAGGTAAAGAAAATTCATATTTCACTTTTCAATTGGTTTTATTTACCTTTGATATTTTACTCCCACACTTTATGTTGAAAAATGATTGAAAAATGATATTGATTATTTTTGGTATCATATGCTCCTAATGAAAAATTACTTTCAATTGGTACTAATCTTTACAATTGATATCAAGATTACCTATATGTTTACATCATTCAGTTGATATCAAAATTTTTGGTTGAATTTTTCAACATGTTTTTATTTACTTTCAATTGGTATAATATAGACATATTTATTTAAATTAAAAATATTTATTTTATGTACTTTCAATTGGTATGTTTTATTTATTTTCAATTGATATCATGATGAACTAAATTGATATATTTTTTTCAATTGGTATCAAAATGTTTTGATTTGATTTCACCCCTTATTGATTTTTTTTTGTTTAAGACAAAAAGGGAGAGAACATTGTTTTATATTTTTTCTTTGACCCCTTTGTTGATGATTGACAAAAAGGGGAGAAGTCTTTGAGTTATATGCATGTTATTATTTATTTATAAGTTAATATCAAATTTGTTCATATTGGTATCAAGAGAGTTGTTTGATGTTTTGATGTTTTATTGATATTGGTATCAAGAGAACATATTTTGTTGTTTTTGTTTATTGTTATCAAGAACTTTTGTTAAAATTTTTATTATTGGTATCAAGAGCTTTTATTGATTATTTTTCAATTGGTATCAAGAGTTTTAATGATTGGTATCAAAAGCTTTTATTGATAAAGTTTTCAAATTGAAATTTTTATTGGTATCAAGAGCAATTATTTAAAGAACATGTTTATTTTAAAAAGGAAAAGGAATTTATTTAAAAGTTTGGTATCAAGAGCATATTTATTTCATTATGCATGTTTATGCATATTCATGTTCAATATTCATTACATATCTTATTGTTTATTGCTATGCATGAGTTAAGGGGGAGCTTCTTTGAAGCTTACTTTAATCCATGTATATATAACTCCATGAGTTTTGTCATCATCAAAAAGGGGAGATTGTTTGCCCAGAGGCCTTCCACTCTAGTTTTGATGATGATTAACTCATGTAGTTATAGTTTACTAATAATCTTGTGATGTTTAGTTTCAGATACTTAACCAAGATATTAGTAGGTGATTAGCTTCAACAAAGGTGTTTTGGAGCTTTCACATGGTGATTCAAGAGCCCGAGCGTCAAAGTTCATATCTAGCACTCTTTTGGAGTCAACCTCGGTGGATCACGTTTGGATCGAGTCGACTTGGAGACGGCGCTCTATAAGAAGACTTCGGTACATTGTTTAGTTTATAGTTTAGATCCATTATTAAAGATTAGATAGTGTGGTATGCTCAAGTTCACAACACACACACGTTTCATGTTTATTGGTTTTAGGTTTAACCGATCTTGATTTTCATGAATAGAATTATATCAAAAAAAGTTTACATGGTTTAATGTATATTAGATTTGTTCTATATACATCTATGCTTCAACTATTTAAATAAACTTAGTTTGATAATCTATTTCATGAGTTTGGAGTTTGGTATTTTAACAAAACTTATTTCTGGATTTAATGTTAAAAACATTGATATATATCTTTATATGTATATTAGATTATATCCATATACTATATGCCTCAAAGTTGTTTCAATATCCTGTTTTGTATTTGCAAGTGTTTTGGACAAAACGATTTTTCATTTCAAAAATTCAAGTTTTAAAAAATACGGATTTTGGTTTTCAGCAAATTTCTATGTTACAAAAATAGTTCAAAATGTTTGTAACATGGTTTGATTTTACTCAAACATGTTTGTATATCATAGTATTATACTGAAACTATTTTTGTAGATTTTTAGAGATTTTATGAGATTTATTTGATAATTAAAAACCCAGTTTTTAAGTTCTGAAATTTGCCCTGCCAGGCCCTGACGGTCGACCGGGACGGTCGACCGGGACGGTCGACCGGACCGTCGACCGACGTGCACAAGGACGTGCACGCAGGCCAGCTTGTTTGGCCGGTCGACCGAGCGGTTGACCGACTGAAGTCAACCCACTCTCGGGTTGGCCCGGTCGACCGGGCGGTCAACCGACCAGAGAGCCGTTGCTCTCTGGTTCTGGGCGCGGTCGACCAGGCGATCGACCAGCAGGCTCAACGGTCGATTTTTTGACCGTTGGTCGGGCGACCGGCCGTCAACGGAAGGTCATTTTTGACCTTTCTGCCAGCCAACGGGCAGAATTTTTATGGGGCTATAAATACCCCATTTGAAGTTGTGTTTCAATAAGTTTTTTAGAGTAAAAATTTCCTACTTCTCTCGTGTTTAAACAGCAAGTTTTCAAAAGAGTTTTGGGCTCAAAAGATCTATCTTCATTTGTTTAAAGTGTTGGAAAATTCAAAGAAAAAAGAGAGTATTTGGAAATTAGTTTTTGATCTTTATTTGAATATCTATATTGTGATTTTCCCAAGTGTTTTTCCTTTGTTGTTTTCATTTCCAACACTTTATTTTCTCACTTGAGCTTATGATATCTACTATCTATTAGGATCTTTGTTTAGTGAGAAAGAAGTTGTTTGTGGTCTTTGTGATCACCAAGTTGTAAACCCTCCTAATTTGTGATATCCCTCTTGTGTAGAGGTTGATTATTGGAGTGGTGGCTTTGTGCCCCATCCTTCTAGTGAGAGGTTGATTGGTTGTTTGGCTTTGTGCCCATCCCTCAAGTGTGAGGTGATTGTGTTTGAGTGGCTTTATGCCAAACCTCTAAGTGTAGAAGTTGTGTTGTATTTGAGAGAGGAGTTCTGTACTCCTGGTTATTGTATTGCCCCAATCCTCATTGGAGGTTTCCTTGTGTGAGAAGTCCTGTGTGGACAAGTTAGTGAAAATCCTTCTGTGTGAAGGCGGGGACGTAGAGCTGGGTGCTCGAAGCTCGAAACATATCCTTGTATTTGCGTTTGATCCATTGACTCTAACTCTCTCTTTTACTTTGTGCATTGCAATACATTGCCATATCATTTACATGCTTGTGTTGTTTGTGTGTGCCTCACGTGTGTCTAACCACGAGAGCTTCATATAGCACCTCAACTCTTATTCAGAGGAATCAAGAGGGTTAGTCCAGAGCCCTTCATTGGGAATTCGGCTACACTCGTTAGTTACACTAAGTGTGTTGCAATTAAATTTTAATTTCTGCATTTTGTTCATTAGATTAGCCGTACACCTATTCACCGCCCCTCTAGGTGTACTTACAAGTTGGTGCTTTGAAAATATTTGGTCTTGTGGTATCTATACGAGATGGTGTTCTCAAGATTACCAAAGACTCAACGGTGGTAATAAAAGGCGTCTGCCGAATCAATCTCTACTACCGGAAGGGTAGTACAGTTATAGGTCAAGTGGAGACTTTTATTTCTTTTGATGATTGTACACAAGTCTGGCAGATGAGACTCAGACATGAGGAAAGTCTTTGCAACTCCAGCAAAGAAGGGATCATGGAAGGTGCATCTACCTGCAACATAGAATTGGGTGAACACAACATTTTGGACAAGAAGAAGGTGAAATTCTGTGCCACTACTCACCACTCAGAAGGTCTTCTTGATTGTGTTCACGCAAGTGTTTGGGGACCTGCAAGACTGTCAAAGGCTAAAGATAAGGAGGAGGAGTCGAAGACCGAGGCAAATTTCGCACAGGTGATCTTGACTCACGCTAGTACTTCACAGGCGGATGGATCAGACTCAGACTCATCAGTATTTCTTTCTTTGTTACTACTCCTACTGTTGGTAACTTAGATAATTCTGAGTGAATCTTAGATACAGGAGCTACCTATCATGTGTGCCCGAACATGGACTGGTTTTCTAGCTTTGAGAAGCTAGATAAATGTTTCGCTATCATGGGAGAGATAGGTACAGTCCGTATCAAGATGCTTGATAGGATAGTACGAGAATTTAAGAAAGTGAGGTATGTACCTCAACTCAAAAGGAATCTTATCTCAGTTAGTGTTTTGAAAGCATTGGGTCTTGTGGTATCTATATGAGATAGTGTTCTCAAGATAATCAAAGACTCAACGGTGGTTATGAAGGGCGTCCGCCGAAATAATCTCTACTTGAAGGGTAGTACAGTTACAGGTTAGGTGGAGACTTTTATTTCTTCAGATAATGATTGTACACAGGTCTGACAGATGAGGCTCGGACATGGAGGAGAAAAGTCTTTACAAGCTCCAGCAAAGAAGGGATCATTGGAAGGTACATCTACCTGCAATATAGAATTGGGTGAACACAACATTCTAGACAAGAAAAAGGTGAAATTCTGCGCCACCACTCACCACTCAAAAAGTTTTCTTGATTGTGTTCATGTAAGTATTTGAGACCTGCCAAGGCTACATCGCTTGGATGTTATAGGTACTTTGTCTCTTTTATTGATAATTTATCCATGCATTGTTGGATATATTCCATGAGACAAGATTTGAAGCCCTAGGTATACTGGTGAAGTGGAAGAATATGATGGAAAAATAGACTGGTGGGGGATCGGAGCTACAAATTGATAATGTTGAAAGATATAAGAACCAATTCTTACGATTTGGTCAGAACACTGGTATTAGTATTCACTTCACAGATGGAATACATCGGTTAGTTAAGGAGATAAACTGTTTCTTACTGGAGAAGGCTCGGTGTTTGTTGTATAATACACGATTAGACAAATCATTTTGGGCTGAAGCGATTATAATGCTAGCCATCTCATAAATAGATTGTCATCGACCGTGATAGGAGGTAAAACTCATCCGAAAGTTTGGTCTGGTAAAGCTGCTTAAGATCATGATTTGCTGTGGGTATTTGAAAGTCCGGCCTACTTTAGTGTCAAAGATGGCAAGGTAAATCCGCAAGTAAAAAGGTTTGTGTTTTTGAGTGTCAAAAGAAATATGAAAGGTTATAAGTTATGGGACCCCGAAAACATAAAGATTGTGTTGAGTCAGCATGTCACATTGATGAGACTTCATTGTTTAAGTCTACCATCTCTCAGCAGGTATAGAAGATGTGAGAAGATGAAGACCAAGGATGTATTGTAACAGGTGGAGGTTGATGCTACTCCACCAACTCCAGTTAGTTCGGCATCAGTAAGGACTTCACCGAATGTGACACTGGGTGGAGATCATGCAGCCATTTTTGATGCTGATCAGATTGAAATATTGATGAGAATGTCAAATTATTTACAGCTATTGGAACCAAGATAAAACTACGAAAGTGGGTAAAGAAGAATAAATCTCAAGTTGGTGACCGCGATAGGACAGCCATTGTTCTCCATGACGGTAGTAAGGAGGTTCATATGTTTCAGCCAGTTCAGTTTGCTGCTGAAGATTTAGTTACATTTGCTTGAGCCTGATGGAGCTCATTTTAATGAACTACGGTTGGCTTGATCCCTTGGGCAAGGTACGTAGGCAGCCGTAAAGGCGCAGCCATTTGGTGATGCAAGCCGTATGAAACTATTTGGGTTCTCCAGAAGCTGATTGGGACTTCACGTAGAGGTAAAAGGTTGGACTTCACGTAGAGGTGAAGTGTTGTGATTTTGATGAACGTTTGATCTTCTGGTGAGAAGATAGTTGATCTTGCATAAAGGGGGTGCGCATCTAGATTGTTGAAGCCGAAAATGGTATTTGGTGTGCTCTACTCAGATTTGATTGGACCGTCTTGAAGATATTTGGACTGGAGAGAGCCATTCAATTGGAGAGTCAGCGTTGGCTCATGTTAAGTTTTTCTTGAGGTTATTTGGAATGATGTTCCATTAAGTTACTGAGTTGTAAACACGTTCGTTGGTTGGCTTATATGGTATTTCTCTTCAGGTGAAGTGTTGGGAAGGCACGTATGGTGCATTCTGTTTGGATAGCTGAGCTGAAGTTGGAAGCATACAATTTATATTTGAGTTTAGAGAGCGTTTCCTGAGGGGACGACAAACTCAATTTGGATCCGTGTGATTAGTGGAAATCAATTGTATGTGTGCTGGCAATTCGTTTTGAAGGAACCGATTTCGTCTATTGGCCAAGTCAAGATCGTGTATCAATTTGGCCAAGATCGTGTGTCAATTTCACTTGGAGCGCTCAAGCCGAGATCGTGTGTTGATTTTGCTGAGATCGTGTATCGATTTCGCCAGATGGTCGTTGGAGTTTGGCTCAGATTTAGAAAATCTTCACTGAGGTGAAAAATTTTAGGGAGAGAGGAGATAGAAGAGATAAAATACATCGGAAGAGTTTTTTAAACTCACTGGAAAAGATTGAGCAGAGATCGGAAGCCAAAAGGAGTGAGAACACAACTTGCAGCAGGCTAGAACAGAGCCTGATCGATCGTATGCACGACATATACAGGCACAAGCCCGGTCGACCGCCCGGTCGACTGTGGGTAGAGAACGGTCGACCAGCACGGTTGACCGACTGGCACAAGTTTGCTCTTAGTTGGTCCCGGTCGACTGACAAGTCGACCGAGGACATGGTCGGTCGACCGGCCCGATCGACCGACAGACGCGTTCTGCTCTCCTAAACAGATTCAGACTCATTTTCTGTTTTGGGGTCTAATTCAATTGGGGTTTCTTAAATCGACTCTCTGACTATAAATAAGGGTTAGAGCCCTCATAAATTGTATCGCACTGAAAATCTCTCTTGAAAATTCCTTGAAGTAAGGAACAAGTTGTAATTGATTGCTGGATCAATAAAATCTCTCTCTCCCTAAGGATGTAGGCAAATTGCCAAACCCCGTTAAATACTGTGTGACTTGCTTTCTCTCTTGTTTCTTTGTTCTTCCTGTGTGGGTACTTTCCCAACGTGTCTATCTCCGTTACTTGGGTTTCTCATGTTGGTTGTTGCCCAGAAGAAGGCGCTAGGCGCAAGAAGTGCTTTAAGAGTTCCAAGGATAAAACTAGTAAAAGATATCCAAATCTCATTTTCAAAACTATTGATATGAGACCTATGGAGGACTGTTTAAACAATTTTGCTTCTCTCTCTTAGCTCATTATTGTTCACTAGCTTGAATGTAATTACTGAACTCTGATTCATTCAGGGTGAATTACACTATATTCAAATAACTAGGAAACAATAATATAAGCTTCATTTTAATGTGCCAATCACCTATAGAATAACCATTGATAATGATTATGAAATTTTCTTAATTTTCTTATAAAAGTTCAATATACATATGTTTGATACATTTATCAGAATTTACAGATGCCAGTTTGCCTCACACCATTTTTTTTTTATTATCGGTCACTAGCTATTAATCATTGGTCATTAGCTATTAATTCATCTCTGATCTTTACTCCATGATACTACCTAAATTTTGTTATAGACTTTTTTTTTTGAGATAAAACCCCGACGTTTCATTAATAAGAACCTAATGAAACATTCTCAAAAAACAAGCATACAAACTTAAATGGAACACAAATACACAATTTGATCATTCAAAAGAAAAAAACAGAAAATAAAAAAAAACCAAAACCAATGCCCTCAGTGAAGTCGTGACTTTTCCCCTCCACCGTAGTTGCAGGGTTTGCAACTCAGACCCGTCCAACCCTTGCTATGTCGAGCTATATAACATATTACGTTAGAATTATGAGCAACTTACTTTTAAAGAAGCAAAGATAAAGTTCATTTGAATATAGAGTTGACTCTTGCTAAAAAAGAGAGTTCAATCTTTTACGATCATATAAACTTTTTAATATCTAGATAACATTAAATTTAGACTATTTGATAAAGATTTCAAGATTTTATGGGTTTCATGTTATATTGTAGAACTTCCATTATATTTAATAGATTTAGAAAGGTATGTTGATTAGTTGTGACTAGGCTGGTTAGGTATTTAAAAAAATTATTTTCAAATTATATTAATTCATTCTAAAGTCAATTTGTCTTAAGCATGCTTACATTTTTTATCTAATTATTTAATAAATTTGAAACTTTAATTGACTAACAATTAGATTATAAATATCTAAGTTATGGGTTTAAATTTGAAATTTCTATTGACTCTTAATTAAATTGGAATTCTTAGTCACCCTAATGTAGAAAGGATTTATGAATTCTAATTAAGTAGTATGATGATAAAAATTAATATATTAGCAAATAATTAATTGCTAAAAATACGAAAATATATAAAGAAACTAGGTGTTTAAAATAATTGATTTTAATTAAGAGTAGCAATAGGTTTGAATTCCTTAATTTTCTAGAATTCCAGGACCTCAAAATGGTAATATAAACTGCGTGCTAATTTAGTCTAGAGCCCTGAACATCTCAGGCTATGGAAATTTTCAGCAACAAAAAGGTAAAGAAACAAGAAGAAGACCAACCTGCAGCTGCTGCTGCAGATCAATTTACAGACGATCTCGTCCTGGAGATCCTCACTCGTCTACCCGCAAACTCTCTGCTACGCTTCAGATCCGTATCGAAACCATCGCTCGCTCCCGCCTTCCGTGCCCTTAAATTTCTAACCGTTGGAGAACATTGGTCGATCGGACGGTCGACCCGACGGTCGATCGGATGGTCGGCCCGACGGTCGACCGATTCCAACAGAGTCTTCCTGTGTCTCAGTCGGTCGACCGGTCCGTCGGCCGGCCGATGAAGACAAACAGAGAGCAAGCGTTACACTCGGTCAACCGACGTGCGCAAGCTATTCTTGTGCAAGTCGTGCATAACCGGTTGACCGGGACTGTCGGTCGACCGGGCAGGCACATGGCCAAAAAACATAAATAAAAATATTTTGAAAATTCTTTTTAATTTTACATTTAAATGCTTTGAAATCTCTATACAGAAATACATGTAGATTTTTGAAGCTGAAATACGTGTGATCATAGATCAACACAAAAAATGAAGTTGAATTTGTTTGTAAAATCTTTGAAACATTTTTTCAAAATATTTTTTTCTAAATCCATCGATCCAGAATACGATTTTGTAACGATCTAAACTATCAAAAACCTTTTCAAAATTTTGGAACCAAAACACATCAACTCTTTTGTGTGTGTGTATCTCATGAGCAATCCAAATCTCTAAACTTGATTTTATCAAAACTAAATCTTACATAGAAAAATTCTTTTCTTTTTCTTCGTTTTCATCTTGGTGGTGCTTCAATGAATCCATCCTTAATTCCTTGAGCTCGACTCCATTATTGAGTGCTAGATGTGTTGTTTTAAATTTTGAGTTCTTAAATTGACTTGAGTTAGCTTCAAAACCTGACATTGAGTCTTTTAAAGAAACTAATCACCAACTAAGATCTAGATTGAATATCGAAAACTTAAATAACACAAGATCGTTAGTATTATAACTACATCAGTTAATCATCATCAAAACTAGAGTGATGTGTTTTTGGGCCAACAATCTCTCCTTTTTTGATGATGACAAAACTCATGGAGTTATATATGTATGGATTAAAGATAAGATTTATAAAAGCTTCACCTTAACTTATGCATAATAAATAAACAATAAGATATTCAATGAAGCTCATAACTAAATATCAAATATAGACATATATGCATAAACACAAACATAACATCCATATGTAAAATCAAAATTTCTCTCCTCATTTTTGTTAATTCAATAATAAAGGGGTAAAGAAAGTATGGTAAATGTATATGCAATATAAATATATGAAGAGGAGAGACGTTAAGTTAACTCTCCCTGGTTACATGCATTATATGAAGAAGAGATGACTAAAACCTAACCCAAATAAGTATAATACACAATGTATAGATGGAGATATTAAGCTCCCCCTACACATGTGTATGATATAGAGAAGAGAGGTTAAGCTCTTCTTTATACTATACACTAATCATAAACATATAGAGGAGACGTTAAGTTAACCCCATTTGCATATAAGCAATACATATCAAAAATAAAAAACAATTAAAATTTTGATTTTTTAAGTCAATCGAAAGGATAAATAATTTAAGTATTCTAAAGTTGAAACCAATTTTTAAAATACCACTTGTAATCAAACATAAACATAAATACCATTTTAAGTCAAAGAATTTTTGTCTTTTTTTGTTTGAAATAATCACAAAACTAATGCATAAACTTGTTAAAAACAATATAAATGAATTTGAAGTAAAATCAAGTCTAGTATAAAACAATTTTGCTATTAAAAACAACATAGATATTTTTAAATATTGCACAATCAATAATATATATGTATGTATGTCATACATATATAGATAAATATGAATGAGCATACAAAATAAAATATCATAAGAATCATGTGTATAACTCATTGAAATTACTAACCTACATGCACATGTCAAAACAATAATTATTTAAGCATATACAAGAAATGATCACCTAACCATCCGCCCACAAAGGATAGTATTTTAAAAGATAATTATTTGAAAATAATTGAGATCAATATGAAAAATACTATCAAGTAATGAATGAGTCTAAAAATGATTCAAACACTAAGTCATTTTTAGAAAAAATATGTATAGATGCAAAAATCATCGTAAATTGTTTTGATTTAAAAGAAATCATATTCTAGCAAATCCATCATAATAATCATTCAAACACAAATACATCATAAATCCATGAAAATTTGGCATATAAACACATGAATTCAAGATAATATCACGTACATCTAAATTATTTTCTCTAAAAGCATGTATTAAGCAATAATTTCAAAAATGAAGCCTTATACCCTTGACGGGCGCTAGACTTCTCCTCATAATTCATCTGGAAAATAAGTTGAGGTGCTCAATTGCTTCCTTGAATATTTGTGCTTAATAAAAGAGATAAGTTCATCATAAAAAATTGTCAATAATACACATTATTATATTTATGTCAAAACACATGTATAATAGATTACAACTCATAGACATTAAACATGGTAAATACATGTAGAGTTTTAAGTTATCTTCATGGTATGTATTCAATATAAACAAAATGAAATCATATTATAATGCCAATTGAAATTAAAACATATCATATATATACAACAATATAAATCATCAAAATTTCTAAATGCAAACTACAACACATACATAAAATAGTCAATCAACTCATCATTTCTAAGCATGAAAAATATGTATATAGTATAGATTAATTATCATACACATGCAAGCAATGTAAGATCATAAAAGATTGGAGATGTTACCGATATGATTTAAGCAAGCGATCTCTATTTTCAAAGGTGGTGTTCTCTCACCTTACTTCCTTGATAGTGATGTATTGAATAGATTTGTACTTCAAGTTTCAAATGTATGCACCACCAAGGCACCACCTCCCCCTAAGTCTTGGAGGAGGACACACATCCGTCATTTAAATACGCTGTGTTCTTCAGTACCTATATCTTCTTGGGTCATTGGGGTTTAGCGTTTTCTCGAACTCAAACATTTTTATTCTTTAAATTTAATCTTGAATAGCAAGATTGCGCAAGATGGTCTTTACGACCACAATGCGTACAAGTGTACACTTTGTCATACATGTGTGCATGTGAGTGTTGTGCTGTGTATACATGCTTGGAGTGAGTGTGAGGTGCATGATTCCCTTGGGTTTTCCCTTTGGAAACATAGAACTAATCCTACTCATATCTAAAGCATACTTCTTTAAAGTTGAATCCAAACCATTAATTCTATTTTGAATACTCACTAATTCATTTTTATCAAAAGCAATGTTAGGGCTTTTGCCCTTACAAATAACCTTGTGAGAATCAAAATTCTTTTTGGCATTTTCAAAACAAATGGTTAAATCTTCTTTTTCCTTGAAAACAACATCAAGCTTATTTTTCAAATGCTCATTTTTCTTTTTCAATTTCTTGTTTTGTTCTTTTAAAAACTCATAACGTTTTTTCAATTCTTCATAAAGCATAGCAAGCTCATCCATTGTTAATTCATCATCATCTAATGAGTTTTCAAGAGATATCTTAGTGGGTCATCCCCATGGGCCATGAAGCACACATTTGCACTAACTATTTCCTCATCGGAATTGCTCTCAGAATTACCTCAAGTGCTATTGTGAACTTCTTGAGGAGGTAGCTTGTAGGGTGGGACAATTCATAATCAAGTGTCCCATTTTCTTGCAATGGTAACACAGACCCATCTCCTCTTTCTTTCTATCACCCTTGCCTTGTGGTCTTCTTTTTGAAAGTTGCTCATCCTACTCTTCTTGTAAAACAACTTGCCAACCTTTCTAACTAGCATGGCAAATTTTTCTTCTTCATTCTCATTCATGGATTCATCATCTTTTGTGATAGATGGAGTTGTCTTAAATGCTATATACTTTTTCTTTGGAGGTTCTCTCTCTTCACAAACCTTCATGTTCATCTCGTGGATTTTGAGATTCTCAAGAAAATCTGAGAAGTCCATGTCCTCACAATCATTTAGTTCCTAGAGAGTCGTTGCCTTGAGCTCCTAAGCCTTGGAAGAGCTCTAATGACTTTTCTCACTTTTTAGTCATTGTCGATTTCATCACCTAAGAAAGACACCGCAAATGATTTTTAGTGAAGTGAGAAAGCATACATTCATATCTCATTATCAAACATATAAAAATTTTCATATTTGGAATGAAGCAAGTCAAATTTAGATCTCTTGACTTGAGAAGTTCCCTTATGAGTTATAATCAAATCATTCCAAACTTCAAAGGCGGATTTATAATTAATAACACGTAAAAGATGATCATCATTTAATACTTGTGTCAATGCATATTGTGCCTTTATATTGGCCTCATAATTCTTGGCAGTTGCCTCGGACCATGTATAGGTTGTCTAAAAATCATTAAAGACAAGTGCTCAGATGTGGACCTCACTTCAACGCGAAGGTCGCGTTTCAACTAAAACACGGACGTCACTTCCAAGGGTAATGTGGACTTCAAATGCGGGTCAAAGCAACTTCATGTTTCTCTTCAAACGTGGGTCTAAGCTTCTGCATTTCACCTTAAGCACAGGTATAGGCAACTCTGCATTTCACTTCAAATGCAGGTTTGAGCAACTCTGCGTTTCACTTTAAATGCGGGCCTGAGCAACTCCGCATTTCACTTCAAACGCGGGTCTATGCAACTCCGCGTCTCAATTTTAACGCGTGCCTATGAGCTCATGTTTGACTTCAATACAGTCATGAGAAGACTGTGAGCACCGCATTTACACAATAGAGTAAGGTTCGCGTCCATTGTGAGACCTGCGTTTTTGTTGTAACAGATCCCCATTACTGGGTCAATTAACTCCCCACGTAATGTAGGAGTTAATCCCCATTATGGAGAGATTTTAGGAGACAATTATACCCCTAAGACCCCCTATAAATAGCCTTGAGAGCTATAAAGGAGAGAGGATCTGATTTCTGGAGAGGAGAGGCTGATAATTTCAAGCTAAAGGCTTCTTTTTCAACCTCAAAGGCTCAGAGAGAGAGAGAGAGAAGAGAAATTAGAGAACTCAAATACTTAGTGTGTTAAAAACAGAGTTCTTTTCTGATTTTTTTTCGAGAGCACCCCGAAGCAGATCTCAAAAAGAAGCTTATTGTTCAGCCGGTCAACGGGGAATAAGAATCACTCTCCATCGCCATATCAAGAACTCAGCCTTAAACAAAGGGAGATCTAGATATTCTTCCCTCTTTTGTAATTGGAGATTTGATATGTTGTAACTTTCTTTTCATATCAAAGGAATTTTTGCACGCTTCAATTTTTCCGTCCTAACAAAAGATGGTGACTCCACTGGAGAATTCATTCTCTACTGATGAGAACGCTATGGCGCAAGCTGACATCCTGCTCCTCGGGAGGACAGTGGAATCCCTCATCATTGAATTCAACCAAGGGAAATTCGAGAAATTTCTTTCCTCAGGCTCCGCTAGCTCCAAGACAATGCGGTTATCTCTTCGGGGACTCGCTCTTGAATCTCTTAAGAGATTTCTCCAGAAGTGGTCTGCACTCTTGCTTATAGTGCTAGCAACATCGTTTCTAATGAGGTTCTGAAAACCTCTCGTGCAGCCCACGCGGCCAGCATCAATGTCTCTCAAAAGACCCGTAGGGCTAATGCATTGGCACACGATTAATAGGATGGTGAAGATAAATCCCACCATCACTCTACTCTCTGAACTCTACAATTTCACCGAGGGTTTCCAACAGCCCTTGCGACTCAACCAGAATGCTGAATGTTGACAAAGGTGTAGCGCTCATTGATAACAATCGAAAACTCTGCAGATGCAATCTATTCTGCAGATACAGAACGCGAGGTTCAGACCCACGTTTCTCTGAAACAACGCGAGATCCACGTTTCTATTCTAAAACGTTAGACCCATGTCCCTCAAACGCACATTTCTGCGTCCAAACGCGAGACCCACCTTCTGCCTACTCCAAAACGCGAGACCCACATTCTGCCAATACCAGAACACGATTTTCGTGTTTCTAATACTAAACTCGAGGTCCACATTCTGAGGCAAACTCAGCCAATGCTTGACGTCCATGTTTCAACACCACGTGAGGTTCGCATTTCAATAAAGAAACGCGAGGTCCGCATTCAGACTGGCTGGCATACACAGCCAAAAAGCCCTCACCCCATGAGTTTGAGGCTAGTTCTTCGGATGCCCCCACAACGGATCTAAGGGACTGCCTGACAAGGAAGAGGAGTGTCCACCAAATCACTCCTTGATGTCACTGCGAGCGACTCATCTTAGCAGTGCTTTCTGATTGCCACTGCAGCTTTCAAATAACCAAGCCCTCGATTTTTAGTCGTTGTCAGCGGCTTCAAACTTGGCCAAGAGATCATGATCCCAAAGGAAGAAGTTATTCTCTGACATCGAATACCCGGAGGTAACTGCAAATATGGTGGGGTCGAGTTCCACACCAAGCAAGTCCAAAGGGAAGCAACTGGCTGTCAGTTTAGAGGAGTCAGATGTTGAGCGATTTTCAGACTTGAAGGAAATTCATGTCGAAACTGAACGGGTCTACCGACACACTCGGACTCATACGGGTGCGATTTCCCCAGTTGACTATAGTTTGTTAGCCAGGAGAATCGAGGTGAACGACGAGCACTCCGCCATCGTCGAATCCCAGTCTTCGAATTCTAGTTCGGAGATATAACCTTTGCTTACATGGTAGGGACTCCCAGAGAAGTGGCCAAGCGATTTGAGGAGCAGGCCTGAGTTCAAAGGAAACAGTTTGATATGATTCGAGCTTAGTAAGAATCTATCGACTCTCTTAAGCTGATGATCTCAAAACTGCTTAAGGAGAAAAAGAAACCAAAGAGCAAAACTCCTTCCAACAAATTCAAAGGCAAAAAGAAGGAAGGAGAAAGCTCATCTTTTACAAACACTAAGAGTAAAGAGCATTCCAACTCAAAGCCCTCAAATCTTCATCTGAAGGGAAGGATAACTTAGAAAATAGATCTCATCATTCCAAGAGGATGAGTGAATTGGAGCAACGCCTCTAAGCTCATACAAACCGAGGTGGCCTTCAAGATGTGGGGATAATCCTGCCTTACCCAGCATAATGGGACATAGCTCCTTACACTCCTAAGTTCAAGACACCGATCCTCCATACTTTTGACGGTAAAGGGTCGCCGAACTATCACATATACTACTTTAAATCCCAAACAGGGAATATAGTATCGAACGATGCCATCATGGCTTGTTTGTTCATTGGCACTCTTAAGGGGTTGCCTTTGATTAGCTCATGAAACTTCCTGCCGGCTCGATCAAGGCACGGGCTGACCTCGAGAAGTTATTTCTGGCTCGTGTCTTTGAAGACGATATAGAAATTTCGGTGCCAACTCTCCTTGCAGCCAAGCAGAAGAAAAGAGAGTCTATCAAGACTTTTATCGAAAGATTTCAAAGCATGGCACTCCGCTGTCACAGCGGCATAACCCATTCTACAGTGGTTGAGACATGTCATCATAATCTGCAAACTGCTCTCCTTTCCCAGATGGAAGTGGCCGAGTGCCGCACTTAGAAGTTGTTGGTGCTACAAGGCGAACAGGCGGAAGAAATCATCGCCAAGGTTAAGGTTGAAAAAAAGACAACAAACTAAGACCGACAAACTAACGCGACACACTCCAAAGGCGTCTTCTCAACCAAGGAGAAGAGATACTCTAAAAACGGAGGTCAAGTCACTTTCAAAATCCCAGTCAGTCAGAGGGGGTAGAGCTCTCAGCAAAGCATGTGCCAATAAAATATATTCCTTCAAGGATGAGCACGTGGTTTCTCTATTCAAGTTACTCCAAAAGAGTAACAAAATCAAATTGTCAGAGGCAGACATTCTGAAGAGGTGGGAAAGACAGATGATCCTATCTACTGTTTATATCACAGGATGTTAGGACACCCTACCAAGAATTGATACATCTTTAAGGATGTTCTTCAGGCTCTGATTGACATAGAGATACTTAAGCTTCGTCCAGAGCTGAAGAAAGTGACTACCAACATGACAACTACATCACCTCTTTAATTCAGCTAGGATCTTCCATCAGTGGAGTGGTTTCTATCCCGAGAGGGGAACTAAGAGTGATCAATACTGATCTTCATAAACAGAAGGAAAAAGGTTTTGTTCCTATTTCTACTCCTCGAGGAGAGACAATGTTGGTCCATCCAGACATTATCGAAAGCCAATAGTGGATGACTATCATAAACAGAAAGTCCAAAGGCAAGACTACAACATCTTCTAGTAATTTGGTGAACATCTCCACAAAAGAAACCGAGGAAGATGCGTCCCTTACTAGTTTAAGAGAAGAGGAGTCCGCCTTTGCTGCTGATACAGGTGCACCTTCCACATCAAAGACTCAAACCAGCAAGCAGTACTTGAAATAGTACATCGAGCTGATGGTAAACTCCCACAGCCAGCTGAGGAGATAATCGAGCAGTCTATAAAACCATCTGTGGAAAAATAGAATGAGCTTCATCATGTCAAAGCTCTCCGGAAAGGCGGTGTGGGACCATCAACTCCCTATCATTTTGATGTCTTGACTCTGCTAGACAACATCCCTGCTCGAATCACTCTTTATGAACTCCTAAGGCTTTTCAAGTTTACAACGGATGCCTTAAGAGAAGCATTAGCAGATGCAGAGGTTTTCATAACCCAGATTCCTGCTATGTGCAGAGAGAAGACGGCAGACACTATCACCACACTTCAAAGCAGTTTCCCTACATCACCTTCACCCCGAAAGACATTGATGAGTGTGATTTATATACATATTTTACATCACTTTTTATGCCTATTATTTGCCATATTTAATGCTGCATGGATATTTTGTTAGTGTTATTTTGCAGATTTTAGGTCAAGATCAAATTAAAGAAAAAGAGCAAAATTAGCAAATTGACGATATCAAATGAACAAAAGAAATACAGAAATAGAGATCTGAAGCAGAGATGGAACATCTCAACAGAGCCTTCACGCAAAATCAGAAATTTCACAAAAATCTGAAATTGAAATGGACCAAGATTTGACCACCCAGCCGTATATTTCGGCCAAGCAGCCATGGACCAATCAACGGGAAGGCCAACTCAGAGGTCAACACGAGTCAAAAAAGCAGAGCAACAATACAACCAGAAGTTAGGCCAGCCAGCCGAATTTTCGGCCAGCTGGCCAAACTCTGGCGATGCTTATGGATAAAATTTTCTCAAAAATTCATGTAAATTAAGAAATTTAGGTTCTCATATTCGACTAGGGTTCTTCCACTCTCTGTTCTATATAAACACCGCCAAGCCCCTTGTACAATTTACAATTTTTATTCTCTCTTTTATTTTGAGCAAAAATCAATAATATTCTGCTGTTAGCCAATAAATCTCAGAGTACTTTCAGCAGAAATTTCATCAAGGCTTCATCTTTATTGGTGCTCTCTTGCCTTTATTTTAGTTTCCTTTCAATTTTCATGATCTCTTTCAATATTATAATGTGTTATATTTTCTTAGTTATGAACTAATTTTTCATAACTAGGGCATGATGTAGGAATTGTAATGATAATATAAGATTAAGTTTTGTGCAAATTCTCCTATGTGTTTTATAAAGTTTAAATCTTTTATATGCTAAGTTGTTAAATCTTGTGCTTTATGTTATAAGCGGTGCGGACAATTAATCAGAAGGCTAGGTTAGAGTTCAAGAGGAGATAACTTAGTAAAAGCTTCTCGGATTAACAACCATAACTTGAAACGTTGAGACGTGAGAGTTGTGCAGCCAAGTATGAATATCATTCACACCAAAATGCATCTTTTGACTAGCAATCTACTAGATCGAGGATTGTGGATTCTAAATTTAGAATATAAAATTAGTATCGTTCGAGAGAAAGTGCTGATTACAATAAGGAATTCCGATTGTCAGTATGAATAAGATGAATTAGCATAAGCATAATATTTTTTTCTTACAATTATCGAAATCATTACCCTAGTTCTTTTCATAACTAAAATAAACCTTTTTAATAATAGTTTAGTGACAACATTTTTCAACTAAATTGATTATTCAAATAGAATTAGAAAGATTAAGTTGGTACTTGAACAACAAATTCTCATGGGGGCGATACTCTACTCACTATTATATTACTTGAAAACATTTGGTACACTTGCCATTCAAATCCGCTCATCAAGTTTTTTGTGCAGCTGTTGAGGATTGTATAATTTTCAATATTAACAATATCGATTACTATTCTACTTTGAATACCAACTGCAAATCTAATATAAAAATCTTTTTCTCTATAGGTTAAAGGAAGTTCAACCTCAATAAAGCATAGAGTTTGGCCAAGTAGCCAAAATTTTGGCTAGGTAGCCAAATTTCTATTCCGAACGGAGTTAAGTTTTCTCCCGATTTATTGTTAATAGTAGATGAGACATTCTAGGAGTACAGAACTCATAGAACCTGACCAAAGATTGACAGAACCTTTGAGCGCTTGCTCAAGGAGAGACGAGATCGAGAAAAAGCAACGACAGAACAAAATAAGAGAAGCTTTGAGGGATTATACTGTTCCCTCTCTTACTGGAGCCTTTTCATGTATTATTGCACCAATAATTCAAGCAAAATTTTGAACTGAAGCTTGGGTTAATTCAGATGGTGTAACACACATGTAATTCGGGGGATTCCCACATGACGACCCCAATGAACACATCTTTAGTTTTCTAGAAATATACGAGATGCAAAGGATTAATGGTGTGTCTCCGGAGGTAATTAAGTTAAAACTTTTTCCTTTTTCTTTGAAGGATAAAGCGAAGACATGGTTCAATTCCTTATCTAAGAATACCATAGCAACATGGGATAAGTGGCGAATAAGTTCCTCACAAAATACTTTCCTCCATTTAAAGCGGCAAAACTACGGGGTGATCTCACAACTTTCATTCAACTTGAATATGAAGTATCTATGAAGCTTAGGAAAGGCATAAAGGATTGATCAGGAAAGTCCCACATCATGGACCCTGCTTGGTTGGAGATTCAATTCTTCTACGGTGGATTAAATCCAAATACCAAGATGATAATTGACGTAGTCGCGGAAGGAGCACTCATGGGTAAGGAACATGATGAGGCATATGAGCTTCTTGAGGAGGTGGCCTCAAATAGCTACACGTGGCAATCAGACCAAGCGATGCCAAGGAAGACAGCCGGGTACATAAGATAGATGCAATCTCTGCAATACATGTACAACTTGCATTGTTAACAAAGAAACTCGATGCAACTAATATAAGCGCCATCCAAACTCAAAACCCTCAATATGATGAATTTACTGCAGGACAACCCGCCAATGAAGAGCAAATTGGCAACTTTGGGTTTCCTTTAAAGGAGCAGGCAAACTACGTGAACAACTACCAGAGGTATAATAACCCCTATTCAAATACATACACACCAGCTTGGAGGAATCATCCTAATCTAGGATGGGGCAGAAACAACAATAACAATACTCCAAGGGTGAATAACTTTCAGCAACAGTAAGCAGGTCACCACCACTACAAGAGAAGAAATCAGGCCTGGAGGAGACAATGCAACAGCTTGCCACCACTACACAAACATTCATGACCACCATAGACACCAACCTGAAGAACCACCAACCTGAAGAACCAAGCAGCTGCAATTCATAACCTAGAGGTGCAGATGAGTCAAATTTCTAGCTTGCTGTCCAATCGACCACAGGGATCGTTACCAAGCAACACGGAGGTAAATCCTAAAGAACACATTAAGGCAATCATGTTAAAAAAATGAAAAAGCCCTAGCATAGGACCAAGTCTCCAGAGAAGAAAACCTTGCTCTAAAAGACACTGGAGATGAAAACTTAGAAAAAGAGAGAAAGGCAGAAGATATACAGAGCCAAAATTCGCCAGCCAGCCAAAACTTCGGCCATGTAGCTGAATCCTAGGAGATTCTCAAGCTCTGCAAGGTCCTACAGAGAAGTCAGTTATCAAGCCATATGTTCACCCACTTCCATTCCCCCAGAAACACAAGCAAAAAGATACAGATACGCAGTTTGTTCAATTTCTAAATATATTTAAAAAACTGCATATTAGGATTCCTTTTGTAGAGGCCCTAGTATAGATGCCCAAGTACACAAAATTTATGAAGGAGAACTTAAGAAATAAAAGAAAACTTGAGGATCATGAAACAGTAATGTTGAATGAAGAATGCAATGCTATTCTACTAAACAAGCTTCCTCTAAAACTTAAATATTTTGAAAGTTTTACTATACTTTGCACCATAGGAAATTCTTATTTTGAAAAAGCCTTATATGATCTTGGTGCCAGTATTAATTTGATGCCTCTTTATGTGTTTAGGACACTGAGGTTGGGAGTACCAAAACCAACTAGCGTATCACTTCAGTTAGCGGACTGGTCCATCAGATACCCAAGAGGAGTAATTGAAGATGTGCTAGTAAAGGTGGAAAAACTCTACTTCTCTGCAGACTTTTTCAAACTCGACATGGAGGAGGATAGGGAAGTACCTCTAATTTTGGGACGTCCATTTCTTGCAACGGGCAATACATTAATAGATGTGCAACAGGGAAATTAACTCTTCGTGTGCAGGATGAAGAAGTCACATTCAATGTCTTTGAGGCGATTAAATATCTATCCAACCATGATGAATGCCATTATATTGACATAATTGAAAAGGTGACGACATAAGTGTTTGAGAATGAGACCCCATCATTACCACTTGAGGCATGCCTCATTCATTCAGCAACCATCACTAAGGATGATTTTGAAAGGAGGGAGTGTGTGAACTACTTGGAGGCAATAACATCATTGCCTAAGTATGTGAGGCAACAGATTGAAAAGCTTGGAGCAAGTACCTCACCAGCTCTATCATTCATTCTGGAGGCACCAAAATTATAGCTCAAGGAGTTACCACAACATCTAAGGTATGCATTTTTAGGTGAAAATTCTACACTATCATTAATTATTTTTTCTTCTTTGATAGGTGACAAAGAAGAGAAACTCTTTCGTGTGCTAAGAGATCACAAAACAACGATTGGTTGGACAATTGTAGATATAAAAGGTATAAGCCCTTCAGTTTGTATGCACATGATCTTGATAGAGGGAACTATAAACCTTCGATTCAGCCACAACGTCGCTTGAACCTAGCAATGAAGGAAGTGGTAAGAAAAGAAGTGTTAAAACTTCTTGACACAGTTTTGCAGAGATGTGAAGATACAAATTTGTCCTCAACTGGGAGAAATGTTATTTTATGGTGAAAGAAGGAACTGTGCTTGGACATCGTATATCTGAAAAAGGAATTGAGGTAGACCGTGCAAAGATTGAAACCATTGAAAAGCTACAACCTTCAACAAATGTGAGAGGCGTGAGAAGCTTCCTAGGGCATGCAGAATTTTATCGACGATTTATCACGGACTTCTCTAAAATTATAAAACCTTTGTGCAATTTATTAATGAAAGGTGCACTATTTAACTTTTGCAATGATTGTTTGCAAGTGTTCGAGTTATTGAAGGAGAAGTTGATCACTGCACCAATCATAGTGGCACCAGATTGGAGTCTACCCTTCGAAGTAATGTGCGATGCTAGTGATTATGCACTAGGAGCTGTATTGGGACAAAGACAGAACAAGATCTGTCAAGTAGTGTACTACGCAAGCAAGACATTAGATAAAGCACAACTAAATTACACTATAACAGAGAAAGAATTACTTGCTATGGTATTTAATTTTGATAAATTTTGTTCTTATCTGATTGGATCCAAAGTTGTTTTATTTACAGATAATTCTGCCCTCAAATATTTGCTTGAAAAAAAGAGGTCAAACTAAAGTTGATAAGATGGGTCTTGCTTCTCCAAGAGTTTGATTCGGAAATTCAAGATAAGAAGGGAATGGAGAATCTTGTGGCAGACCATCTTTCTCGGATTGAGCATGAAGATGAGGACTCCAACGAATTTCCCATCGACAATGCGTTCCCTTATGAATATTTGTTAAGTATCACCAATTCACCACCTTGGTATGCTCCCTTCGCAAATTTCTTAGCATGTGGTGTTTTTCCTCTTGATCTTTTGTACTAAGGAAAGAAAAAGTTTCTAGCAGATGTTAAACACTACCAGTGGGATGAATCAATTCTCTACAAATATTGTGCGGATCAAATTGTGTGAAGGTGTGTGCCCGAGAACGAAATGGAAAGCATTCTGCACCATTGCTACGCTAGAGAAGTGGGAGGTCATTTTGGTGCAAGCAAGACAGCAGCAAAGGTAATACAATCAGGATTTTATTAGCCTACGCTATTTAAGGATGCTTATGATCATGTTAAAGCATGTGATTCCTGTCAAAGAATGGAAAATATTTTCAGGCGTAACGAGATGCCTCTCAACAACATCCTTGAAATTGAGTTTTTTAATGTGTGGGGTCTAGATTTCATGGGCCCTTTTCATCCTCGTTCTCCAATCAGTATATCTTAGTGGCAGATGATTATGTTTCAAAATGGGTAGAAGCCATGCTTTACCTTCTAATGATTAACGGGCAGTGATAAAATTCCTAAAGAAGAACATCTTTACACGGTTTCGAACACCAAGGGTGATCATTAGTGATGGTGGGAAGCACTTTTGCAATCACCAATTTAACCTTTTGCTTAAATATGGAGCAAAGCACCGTGTGGCCACACCATACCACAACAGACAAGTGGCAAAGTGAAAGTTTCCAATAGAGAACTGAAGCACATCTTGGAGAAAACGGTTAACATGTCACGATGCGATTGGTCAGTAAAGCACGATGATGCTTTATGGGTATATCAGACTGCGTTCAAGACACCAATTGGGATGTCCTCTTATCGAATGGTCTATGATAAGGCATGTCACCTTCTAGTTGAGTTGGAACACAAGGCTTATTAGGCAATGCAATTAGTCAATTTTGAAATGCGAGTGGCGGAAGAGAAAAGAATGTTGCAACTTAATGAGATGGAAGAATTTCGCAACAATACTTATGAGAATGCAAGGATCTACAAGGAGTGGACCAAACAATGGCATGACAAGCATATTATGACAAGAGATTTCAAAAGGGGGTAGAAAGTACTACTCTTCAATTCTCGCCTCCATCTATTTCCAGGCAAATTATGCTCGAGATGGTCGGGTCCTTTTGAGGTAACTCAAGTACAACCACATGGGGCAATTGAAATTCATAGCCCGACAAAGGGGGCGTTCAAAGTAGACAGCCAACGACTCAAACCATATATGGAAGGCTACTTCACCAAACGCAACGTTTCCTTCTGCCTTGATGAAGCACCTTAAATATGCAGCAGGAAGTCTACCTAATGACTATAACTTAAAGCGCTTCTTGGAAGGCAACCCAAGTTTTCTAACTTACTTTTATTATATTTCTATTTTTAATTTTCTTGATTACTAACTTATGTCTCTGTATGTCAGGATTCTTTGTAGACTAATTCAATACCCCCAAATAAACCACAAAATCACCATAAATATGAGTACCAGAAGACAGAACATCGAAGAACCAGAAGTTCGGCGCGGCAGCCGATTGTCCGGCTAACCAGCCGAACTCTGGTAGGCGTTTGACCAGGAATCTTCTAGGTGTATACTTTCTCAAATATCTATTTTTCTGGATCTGTTCCCTAGATATGTAGTTTTCAAAATTGAAATATTTTGTGAGAAATAAAGATCTTGATTTAAAAATAGATTTCTTGTTCAAATTTGAAAATTTTGGGGTAATTCTCAATCCAGATTTTGTGCATGGGGATATAGCACAATTTAGGCATTGGGGAGGTCAAATCTTCTTTTTGAATTTTTTTGGAAATCTTTCCTTAAAGTTTTTTTACTTTATCTTTTCCTTATTTTTATCTTCTTTATTTCAGCCTTTTAAAAATTTTAAAAAATTTTCAAAATTTTCAAAATCTGAATTTCAAAACTCTCTCATCTCTTGCCAAGAGAATTCAGTTTCCAAGATCTTCTAGGATTCAAAATTTGAATTTGAAATTTACATGAAAGGTAGTTTTGAGAAAAGCGTATATACATCTTCTATATCAACTAACTTCAACCTTCTTTTGTTTCTCACAAATCCGAGTCTAACCTCTCAAACCAGAGCATTCTACAGCCAGGAGAAGGAGTTCCAGAGACCTCAGGCACTAGATCCGCGAAGTTCGAGACAGGAATTCAGCCAGGCAGCTAAAATCTCGACAGGTAGCCGAACTTTGGCAGAAATTTTTCCCTGAATTCTTTAGGAACAGAAAATGCTTTGTTTTCTCTCTTTTACAGTTCTCAGTTCTTCAAGTTCATCATGTCTAAGATTTTTGCTGAGCACAATTTTTTCTTTATATTCAAAGCATTTGGGACATATTTTTTAGATTAAATAAGGGTTAAGAATGGGGATTATCTGTTGCATTCTAATACTTATGAATTTTATATTCCTGCCTTCGTATAAGAGTCTTATGATGGATTTTCATAAAACAACATTGATAGAAATTAAGGAATAATTGAAGTAAATTAGACGGGGGATGAAAATCTTGCATTTACAGATTATTTCTGAACTAACGGGTATTCTTATAGTGGAAAGAGGAACTCAAGAACCAGGAAACATAGAAACTACATGCATTTAATGGGAGATCATTGCAACATACCTCAAGGGGGTGGCATTAGCGCTAAAACAGTATATAGGAATGTGTATGCATTATGTAGATGGTTAAATCATAATATCTTAGATGTATCACATGTTTCATCCTTTTACAACCAAGTTTTACATATAGTCTAAATTTTGATGACTACGAAAAAAAGATTTTTGCATGTGCTACACACTATTGGACACCATTGCTGGCGCTAAAGATAAACGAAAGACTTTTATGTCACTATCCATTCTTGTCACACAAATTTTCAAGGAATGGATGCTTGAAGATGAATTTAATCATGCTATAAAAGATAAAATTAGTTTTCAAGTTGAAACTATTTCTTCATCTTATAATACTTTAGTGCAATTGATTGGGTACCTTCCATGCTACAAGAACATGTCCCCATTGTATCATCATCATCTAATGAATCAAAAGAGGAGGATGATTAATTCTTTAATCAACAACCACCCTAAGATAGTCATGCATTTATGCATTTAATTTGGGAGGAGATAAAAAGAACATACACGTTGATAAAGGGGCAGAAGAACAAGAAGAAAATTGAAGAGACACGTTTTAGGAGGACACGTTCTGAAGGAGGTAGTAATAGCATGAGAAAGAGAGGGAGGCGTGCTTAAGGGAAGTTGTATAGTAGGATTTTTCTTTTTATTTCTTTCTTTATTATAAAAAAATTTTTGTGGTAAGTTGACCTAGTTGTAAAGGATTTAGTAACCATAAAACTTGAATTGGATAAAGAATATCAATTTGATGAAACTTTAAAGTCTTTGAGTAGAGTTGAAAAAGTTTAAAATATTATTGTCATCTAGAATTTGTCCATGTGAATATGCATCTTATCTACACTTACACATTAGTTTAAGCTTGGGATAATGAGAACTGCTTAATACTTAAAATAATAATAATATTAATAAGAATCTTAACTATTGATTAGCTAGATGCTTTAGCCTCAAGAAGCCTTTGTATTTACGCGAAAGATAGTTAGGTAAGTTAAATATATATATATATATATATATATATATATATATATATATATATATATATATATATATATATATATATATATATTAACAAGTCTAATGATCAATTAGTTAGGTATCTTGGCCTCAAGAAGCCTTGATATTTACATGAAAGAGAATTAGATTAGTTATATATATGAAAAAAAGAAAGAAATGCTTAAAGGGCAACGAAGTGGTAATACTTCAAACTTCTATTTAAATTTTTTTTTAAGTATGTAAGTTTGAATCAAATTCCCAAGTTAAGAACTATACACATTCACGAAGATGTATAAGATCAGAAAACTTAAAAAGGATGGTGAAATAGGTTAAGATTTAAAAATCTCTACAAATTAAATGATAGAATTCTTGATAAGAGATTGAACTTGATAATGAGAGTTTATGGTAACTAGAGAATTGATACATTAGCAATGCTTACCACTCCAAAAATATTTTATCTTTCTTTATTTTTATTTTTTATTTTTATTTTCTTTATTTTTGGTTATCCTATTTTTGGTTATCCTTTTTATCTTAATCTCTTCTTATCTTTTAAATTCTTTCACCAAATTTTGTGGGTGTAATTGACTGAAAATCCTCACGAGACAACACTCGTCCACTAGAATACTCTAGGGATTTAACTGCTTGTTGCACGTGCTAAGTGCAATCATGAGTCCTATGAAAGTGGATTAGGATTTTATTTTTATGATTTTTTTAGTTTCATTTTCTTTTTTGACTAGGATTTTGCTCAAGGACTAGCAAAAATTAGGTATGTGGGTGTGTTGAGTATGATTTATATACATGTTTTACATCACTTTTTATGTCTATTATTTGCTATATTTAATGCTGCATGGGTATTTTGTTAATGTTATTTTGTAGATTTTAGGCAAAGTGCGAATTAGAAAAAAAAAGAGTGAAAATTGGCAAATTGATGATATCAAATGAACAAAAGAAATGCAGAAATAGAGATATGAAGCAGAGACGGAACATCTCAACAGAGCCTTCACGTAAAATTAGAAATTTCATAAAAATTGGGGATTGAAATAGACCAAGAGTTCAGCCACCCAGTCGTGAACCAGTTTACGGGAAGGCTAACTTAGAGGTCAACACGAGTCAAAAGCAGAGTACCAATACAGAAAGAAGTTCGGCCAGCTAGTCGAATTTTCGGCCAGCTGGCCGAACTCTGGCAGTGCTTATGGATAAAATTTTCCCAGAAATTTGTGTAAATTAAGAAATTTAGGTTTTTGTATTCGACTAGGGTTCTACTGCACTCTGCTCTATATAAACGCCGCCAAGCCTTTTGTATAATATGCAATTTTTATTCTCTTTTATTTTGAGCAAAAATCAATAAAATTCTGTTGTTAGCCATTAAATCTTAGAGTACTTTCAGTAGGAATTTCGTCAAGGCTTCATCTTTATTGGTGTTCTCTTACCTTTCTTTTACTTTCCTTTTAATTTTCATGATCTCTTTTAATATTATAATGTGTTCTATTTTAATAGTTATGAACTAATTTTTCATAACTAGGGCCATGATGTAGGGATTGTATTGATGATATAAGATTATGTTTTGTGCAAATTCTCCTATATGTTTTATGAAGTTTAAACTTTTTATATGCTAAGTTGTTAAATCTTGAGTTTTATGTTATAATTGGTGGACATAATTAATTAGAAGGCTAGGTTAGAGTCAGAGAGGAGAGAACTTAGCAAAAAGTTCTAGGATTAACAAACATAACTCAAAAGGTTAAGACGTAAGAGTTATGCAGTCAAATAGGAATATCCAGCACACTTAATGTATCTTTTAACTAGCGATCTATTAGATCGAGAGATTGTAGATTTTAGATTTAGAAAATAGAATTGGTATTGGTCGAGAGAAAGTACTGATTAGGATAAAGAATTCTGATTGTCAGTATGAGTATGATGAATTAGCACAAGCATAATATTTTATCTGATTACAATTACCGAAACATTACCCTAGTTCTTTTCATAATTAAAATAAACTTTTTTAGGAATAGTTTAGTTAGAACATCTTTCAACTAAATTGATTATTCAAATAGATATAGGAAAGATTAAGTTGGTACTTGAACAACAATTCTCATGAGAATGATACTCTACTCACTATTATATTACTTGAAAATGATCGGTACACTTGCCATTCGAATCCGCTCATCAGACATGCAGGTTAAAGGGAAACATGATAGACCCTTACACAGGGTATATCAGATATCTGAAGTGAGCCGTATTCAGGTTGATCTGGGATCCGCGTTGAGCATTATACCCCGCAGGGTCATGCGGTATTTGGGGGGATCCCCGCTCATCAATTAAGTGCCACTCAGACAACCATCTATGACTTTAACACCAATGGTACGCACCGGATGGGGAAAATCAAAATCAAATGTCAAATTGAGGACCTGAGATTCGAGGTGGCATGTTATGTTATTGATGCTGACACCTTGTACAACTTGCTACTGGGACGATCTTGGATTCACCTCAACTTCATCATCCCTTCTGCTCTTCATCAAGTAATGAAATATATCGAGGAAGAGGGAAAAGTGAGAATATTGTTTACTAAAAGACATCCATTCAAGATGGTTGAGAATTACTTCACTGATTCCCTCCTCTATCAGAATTCTCTTGAGGCTGATGAGAATTCACACCCAGGAAAATCTGACTCTGGCAACGAAGCTGATACGGAGCCAGATGAAGAAGAGTGTCCCTGAGAAATAAATCTCTTATAACGAGCATTGATAAGCTCGATTTCAATACCACCGCTAATGTTGAAAGTGAGTGGTTTATCAATAAAAATCTAGATTTGGCTTATTTTTCTGCACTTACTTCTGATTTTATATCATCAGACATTAGTACTGACATAGACAGTGGCCCTTGGTCAGCAATGGATGCTCTGACATCATTGTGTGCATCAATAAAGCCATCTATTATGGTACGAGAAAAGATCGGCGATGCACGCTAAGCTCTTTTTGAAGTACTAACCAAGCGGAAAGGTCAAAAACTAATTCTATTTGAAAGAATCGAGTCTAAGCCCATAGCTTGTGAAAGCTCAGGGGGTGGGTCTGAGTCTCCACAATTCTTCTATTATGGACAAAAGTCACGTTGCGTGATGGAAAGAATGGGATATGATCTTACCAAAAGATCAGGACTTAATTTTGGCAGAAGGAAGCGAACATTACTTCATTCCTTTGTACCGAAAAGTAAAAACCCTGATTACTGCCACAAAACTCAAAGAGGACTGGGTTATGTATCTATGCCAGTCTCGTCAAATTCTAAATTTGAAGAAGAAGTTTATCATCATAACTCATTAGCAACATCATCTAGGGACTCAGATGTTAGCATCGGTGTTATCTTTGAAAGTCTCTTAATGAACATGGTATCAGGCAGTCATTTAGAAGATGACGGAGAAGATATTATTGAATCTGAAGAATTGACCCAATCGGACTCTGATTCATAATTTAACACTTAAATAATCTTTAGGATATACGCTTTGAACAATGCGAACCGCCCACTAAGGATAAAATGACTCAGATAAATCTTGGAGATGAGGCTCCCCAAGCCTATTTTCATAAGCGAGAGCTTGTCACCTTCTGAGAAAGAAGACTTAATACATCTCATACGAGAGTATAAAGATGTCTTCGCTTAGAATTATGAGGACATGCCTAGGATCGATCCCCAGAATGCTATGCATCACTTCAACATCAACCCGAACGCCAAGGCAGTCAAGCAATAGCAACGACGATTCCATCTCGAGATTATGAAAGCAATTGAATCAGAAGTCAAGAAACTCATAGACTCTGGTTTCGTCAGGGAGGAGCAACATCCTGATTGGGTGGCCAACATAGTTCCCGTCCCAAAAAGAATGAAAAGATCTGAATTTACATTGACTTTTGAGATCTAAATACTGCTTGTCTTAAAGACGAGTTTCCTCTTCCAATCACAGATGTCATGATTGACAATTCATATGGGTTTGAAAGAATTTTCTTTATGGATGGCTTCTTAGGGTGTAATCAAATTAAGATGTACCCTAAAATTGAAAAGCACACATCTTTCAGAACGCCTCTGGGCTTACCGCACAGCAGTAAGAACCCCGACAAAGGTTACACCATTTTTTCTTGGTGTACGGATATGAAGCTGTACTTCCACTAGAGATCCAAATCCCATCTCTGCGAGTTGCCTTGACAACCACGATAATAGGCGAGGAGAAGCACTGATTATGCCTCCAAGAGTTGGAAGCTTTAGATGACAAATGTTTGCAAGCTCAACAGCAAATCGAGTTCTATCAAGCTCGAATTTCTAGAGCCTTTACTAAGAAAGTCAGAGATCATATTTTTAGGAAATGCGAATTTGTCTTAGCTATCAGAAGACCCATAGTTATGACACATAAGATGAAAGAAAATTCTAACCCAAATGAGAATGACCATTTATAGTAGAATCAGTTTACTCAAATGGAACATACCGCCTCATAACTTCAGATGGCGGTACGCTCATGATGCCGATCAACGATAAATTTTGAAAAAATACTATCCTTAAAGGGATACTTCTCATGATCAAGTTAACACTACACCTCTGATCGAAGTTTTACCCTGATCAATCAGATGGATTGGGGTTTGAGATCTAAGATGTTTGGGAGAGCGCCAAAGAAAAGGTTCCTCATTCAACGGATCACATCACTTTCGATCGATGCCAAGCCGACCGTATATTGCTGACATTATGATGCATGTCAACATTGAAGGAGCAAAGTTAGAAACTTTAGTTTTAGCTTTGTCACTCTTCTCATGATCAAGTTAACACTAAACCTCTAGCCGAAGCTTTACCCTGATCAATTAGATGGATTAGGGTTTGAGATCCAAGATGTTTGGGAGAGCACAAAAAAAAAAGCTTGCTAATTCAACGGATCACATTACGATCAATCTATGCCGAGCTGAACAAATATTTCTGACATTGGGATACATAGTTAGAAACTTCGATTTTATCTTTGTCACTCTTCTAATGATCAAGTTAACACTACATTTTTGATCAAAGGCTTCGCGCTTATCAATTCGATGTATTAGAGTTTGAGATCTAAGATGTTTGGGAGAGTGCCAAAGAAACGCTTCCTTATTCAACGAATCGCGTCATGGTCGATCGACGCCGAGCCAATCGAACATTGCTAATATTATGATGCATGATGTAAGCATCAAAAAAAAAGACAAAGGAAAAATGTTAAGTTTTTAGCCTTGTCACTCTTCTTTAGTATATAGACATGCACCCATCTTCAACTTAGAAGAATAGGTCATATTTTGAAGTTAAGCATGTCTAAACAGCAGTTTTAAGCACTCTTCTTTCTGATCATTCTTCTTGATTCAGAAGGATGGCTTATCTAGCCTGACTTTTTCATACATAATTGTGGCATGTCTTAATTCCCTGTTCATTTGATCGAAGCTCGACCCAAAAACAAGGCATCCAAATAGTCAGATGAGCTGACTGAATGAATTTATCTGATGGCTTATCAAACCTAACTCATTGAAGAAAGTTCGTGATGCATCGTTGCAGAACTTTTTCATTATTTTCACATCATATCAAGATGATGATCGATCGACTCTCATGGTGGATCGAATGAGTTTATCTGATGGCTTACAAGCCAAAGTCATTAAAGAAGGTTCGTGATGCATCTTTGCAGAACGTTTCCATTATTTTCATGTTTATATCAAGATGTGGTGATCGATCGACTTTCATAGTGGATCGAAAGAATTTATCTGATGGCTTATTATGCCAGACTCATTGAAGAAGGTTTGTGATGCATCTTTTCAGAACCTTTCCATTGTTTTGACATTCATATCAAAGTGTGATGACTGAATGAGGATCAAAGAGGACTCCATGATGAAGGTTAATTTCTGGACAAAATCCCCGCGGAATTTTTATCCACGTCCTTGATCCCCAGCTCATCTGTACAGTGAAAACTCAAAAGGTACACTATGCTAATCCAATGCCTCCGATGGCTAAAGGATAGAGGAAACAGCTAGCCTTTAAGCCCAATGAAAAATCCTCGACAACTCCTCATGCTGAGGGGAATAGCATGGCTAGCCGAACTCAAACGGTAGTTGGTAAAAGCATACCAAATCCGTTGATAGGTAAAGGTTTGCTAAAAATCCTGAGGGACCTGATCCTGCCTTCCCCTCCAAAATTTCATACCAATTCCCGTCCATGGAATGGTAGGACAACAAAAAGCTGTAATTATTTTCCTAGCGATTTAATCACAAATTGAACCTGTCATGTTAATATTATACCTCTGGTATACCCCACTGTTAAGTTAACATCATACCTCTAATAGTTATTTTTCTCAATTTTCCCAGCGGATGAAATTTTAACTTGTCAATTTTCCTCAATAGAATGACGAGTTTACTAAATTGCTCAAACTGTAAAATTTCTTCGTCAAGTTAATATCACACCTCTGATCAAAATTATTCATATCACAATACAAATTCCTGTTAAGTTAATATTATACCTATGACAGTGATGTTCTCGACTTTCGAGACATTCAATGTTAAGTTAAAACATCACACCTCTAGCATCCATTTCATTGTTAAGTTAATACTACACCTATGACAATAATCTTCTCTCGAGCTTTCTCATTAAAATCGAGACATCTAATGCTAAGTTAATATCACATCTCTAGCATTCATCTCGCTGTCAAGTTAACACTAAATCTATGACAGTGATTTTTCTTATTTTTTTAATGAAAATGAGATCTTCTTGATGCTAAGTTAATATCATACCTCTAGAATATATCCTTGTCAAGTTAATATCGCATCTCTGACAATTCAATTTTCTCAAACTATAAATTAAACCCGTCACGTTAACATTATACTACAGATGATAAAAATCTCCAAAAATCCCTAGTGGATCAAACTTCACTTGTTATTCTCATCAATAGAATAGCAAGTCCACAAAATTTGTTCAAATCACGAATTCAACGCTGTCAAGTTAACATCACACTTCTGACATTAACCTTCTCAAGTTCCTAACAGTATTACCAAACTTTGAGTTTCTATGTTAATCTTCACCTCTAGCAATCAATTTCAATCACTTTCGTTTGTTTGATTTTCAAACACAAAAAGAAAATAAAGACAAGATGAAGGCAAAATTATCACTTTTATTATTCATATCAAAATTGTAAAAGTGATACAAACTCTCTCTTATTAGATAAGATGGAGTGTTACAAAAAGAGAAAAAGGACAAAAAGTTAATCTCACTCAGCGAGAGATTTTATTTGGTCCTTAAGGTACTGAATATCCCTTTCATGTGCCTACACAATCTCAGCCAAAGTTTGGACCCTGAACTCCTCTCTGAAAAGCTATCTCGCAGCAAGCTGTGCCTGAAGAGGTTCCAACTTTGAGGTGTGGATATCGAGCTCCTGCTAAACCCAACTTTTGTGGCTTTGAGCTCCTTCACCTTCTTCTTATTCGCAAGCTTCTACTCGTTGTCCCAGATTAAGGCTTGTGCTTGAGCAATCACAATTCGAGCACTTGATATCACACCCTTCGTATTTTTGGCGATAAGTTCAGATCGCTAAAGGTCCTCTGTCAGATTTTGATAGATGGTATTGGAATCATCAAGATAACGAGCTCCTTCAACTATCTGCTTCTTCACCTCTTTTCATTCTCATTCTTAAGTGGCGCGAAGGCTGTTCAACACCTGTTGAGCTTCACTGATCAGATTAGCACTCTTTAGGTTCCTGAGATCTTTTGAGTACATTCCCGATTGCTCCACCAATACTTGATGTGCACTCGTTCGATCAGAACCCCCAATTTTTCAGATATTCTCGGCCTAATTCTCGAGGAGTGTTCATGCAAACTCAAAGGAACTTCGCCCGGTAAGTACCAATTCAGTGCAATACTTCATCGTGGTGAAGAATTGCTCGACCATTTGGATGGTCAATTCTTCCAAGACGTCTATAGTCATTGTCGGCACCAGAGGGGCACTTCCTAATTCAGTCTCTACGATCACGATAGAAGTACTCTCAGAAGAGGGTGGTGCACTTCTCCCTTCCAAAAGTACAAGAGAAAGTTGGGTTTGGAGTTTCCTCATCTTCGAGGTCAGCATAGGAACTTCAGGATCGGAAATTATAATGGCTTCCTGTATAGCAACCTCAAGAAACAAGCTCCACAGTGAGGGCCTTCTCTATTGAAGCCTCAACAGAAATGTCCTTTACACCAGTATCTATGATAAGCTCTTCAGCTTGAGCCGATGCAACATCACCTATAGTCATTATGACGATGTCAGTGACAATGCTAAGAGTAAGAATATCAAATTCTGGTATCTTATTAGGTTGAGGAGCTGGAGACGACAAATCCTCTAGCAGGTCTCCTGGCTAAGAAGATTCCCCTACCACAGATGTCGTGCTCATAGGGATTGCCTCAGTGCAGATCTTGAGGACTTCTGAATTTTTTGGTTTGGTCAATTCCTCAATCACCTCAGCGATATTTAAGAAGGTTTCACCTTCATTAATTGTGACAATCTCTGCAAAGTGTCATCCAACCAGATGTTAAAATAACATCTATATGTTTGACAAGAAAAGTCATAGATGGAAAAGAAAGAATACCCTCAATGGCAGCAGCTCTCCAAGTGACAATTGTTGGCCTATGGTTACAATCACCCGGTTTATGATTACGTGGTTATTTTTACTAATTAAGTTCAAGTGTTTAAATTTACCTAAGGGTTTTAAGGATTCAAGGAGTTTTCTTTTTCTAAAGGAAGGTGTTGGAGACTCAAGAAGACTCAAATACGGGATCAAAACTCAAAGCACTCAATGTCTCTAATGGAAACGCCCGGTTGAAGATCTTGAAGTCACTTAGAGCCTTGTAAGATATTAGTTTGTTAAAGTTTAGAATATAGTAATAATGCTCAAGAAGTTACACATACAAAATACACGATTTCAAAAAAATACAAGTTTTGATAGTATTGATATTTTTATGTTTGGTTTTGATACATGTCTCATAATTTTTCTAAAATTTTATAACAGGTTTAGAACATGTATTTCATCACCTATACATTGCTACATTACCTTTAAACCAATACAAAATATTTTAAAAATTGTTTGAAATTCAAAATCCATATAGAAAACTGTTTCAGGCAAGAACAGTCGACCAAATGGTCGATCGGTGACCATTTCAGGCCAAAATGGTTGACCGCCTGGTCAACCAGGCCTTTGGCCAGGGGCGTGCACGTTGTCGGTCGACCAACCAGTTGACCGCTAACCATTGTGATCGACTGATCGGTTGATCGGCTGAGAGACCCTAACTCTCGGTTAGGGTCGGTCGACCGGCAGTTTAAGTTTTCAATTTGAGCTGGCGAGCGGTCGACTGCCCGGTCAACCAGAGCCAACAGCTCTTTTCTAGATGACCTGTAGGTCGACCGACAAGCTGCCAGATGGCCATAATGGCTAGTTTTTGAATCTGTTTTGTTTTCAGTGGATTCTAACGAGCATTTTTGGTTTCCAAGTGTCTAACACACCCCAAATGACCTGGTATGATTTATAAATGATATTTATTTATTGTCTATATATATGGTCATTGGTTTTGATTTTGCACAAAAAACACACAAGTTTATAAGTTTTCAAGTTTGTTTCTAAAGAAAGAAGTTTTCTAGCTTTCAAATCTCCAAATTTTTTTCTTTCCAAAGCTATTTTCAGTTGGTTTTAAAACTCCTCTATTCTTTCTAACTAAATTTCATTTCTCACTAAACTTCTTAAGCAACACTTTATATTCTACTCTATAAGAAGTTGAAAAAGAGAGTATTTGTGATCTTGTTAGATCACCAAGTGTTTTGTAGCCTCAATTTGCTTTGTGCTATCTCTTGTGTAGAGGGTTGAGTTGGTGGAGTTGTATACTCCGGTCTTGTGTAGACCAAGTTGTAATTCCTTTGTGTAAGGTTCTTTTGTAGAAGTCCCCTTGAGGAGTGAAATCCTTCATAGTGGTGAAGGCGGGGACGTAGAGCGATGGCTCAAACCTCCGAACAAATTCTCTTATGTTTGTGATTGCTTGTGTCTTGCTCTCAATTATTTTTTATTTTTCATACTTGAGTAATTATTCATCTTGCATTCTATAATTTCTTTCATTTCATCACTTTCATTATCGGTCTATACTCATCTCAACAAGGAGGCAATTGAGCACCTCAACTCATTATCTAGAGGAACCAAAGATGAGAAATTCTAGATCCCTTCACGGGGAATTCAGCTTCAATTCTTGTTTTGAGTGACCATTTGCATAATTTATCATAAGTAGTTTTAAAATTGCATTTGATTAACAAAACACCTATTCACCCTATCTAGGTGTATTTCAATTGGTATCAGAGCCTTGGTCTCTAGTTTTTGGCTTAACAATCTTAGAGAGATCCTAATTACTAATCACTTCTTTCACAATTTCATCTTCATCCATTTTGTAAAAATGGCTGAAGGTATTAGACCCCTCCCAAGTTTGATGACTTTAACTTTCCTATATGGAAGGTTAAGATGACCGTACTTTTGCAATCCTTAGGAAGCTCGGTTGCACAAGCGGTGACAAAACCCTTTAGCGTACTCATTGGTGATAAGGACACTTGGTTTGACATTGCCACTAAGGGGTTTGATGTAAATGCTAAGGCACATTATGCCTTTCTTCAAGCTTTGAATGATGACGATATTACTAGGGTTATACATTGCAAATCCGCCTACGAGATTTGGACACACCTAGTAGTCACATACGAAGGAACGTCACAAGTTAAAAGAGCAAAAATTGATCTCTTACGTTCCCAATATGAAAATTTCACCATGCATGATAATGACTGATTAATCTACGATTATGCATTATTATATCGCATTTTCCTACCGATTTATGAAAAAATTGTCGGTCTAAACCGTGTTTTGGTCTCTATTGCAGGTAAATCAAGAGTTCAAGGGCAAAGGAGTAATAAGAGCTTAATTAAACCCCTTTTAGGGTAATTAATCCCAAATTTCGTCGAGGCCAAGCAAGGGATCATCTATAAGATACGATGAACCTAGACTCTTACGCACGTTAGACGAATATTCGGGCAAAATTACTAGAAACGGGATATACCAGGAAGCAGTTAGAACCAACGGGGACCCACTGGCAAAAACCAGGGACCTAGGTCCCTGGTATTGCCACGGAAATGCGACAATTGCCGCATTTTCGCGGCAATAGAGTGGAGCCACGCGTTAATTTTCGACGCGTGGCCCGTCTCGTCTTCTAAAGACTTCTTATGCCTATATATAGCCCTGCATAGGTCCAGAACGAGGCAGTTTTTCGTTTTTAGGCTAGAGTTTCTATGTTTTAGTGTAGTGTAGGTAGGTGTTCTTATTTCTTGTATTTTGTTATGCTATTTCATTTTTAGATCTTGTAGTAGGGTTGAGAGATTCAGAAAGAGAGAGAGAGATAGAGAGGGATTGATGTAATAAATGGTGACAATCTATGTAAAGATGCCTCCTTTCTTCTCCAATGTAATCTCCTCCATCTTCTACATATTGCTTGGCTAACTTTTCTTCTTCTCATGGCAATCTAACTACTAACCACTAACCATCTAACCACTTACTTGATAATCCACATGAATCGGGTAGCCTCTATAAGGCCTTATTCTTGCAAGAGCCATTGATGGCTCATGATGATGGGTTCTAACATCTAACTTGCTAACTTGCTAACCAAGCTAACTCTCTCTTATTTCATGCTTTCTTTCAATGGTTTGATGATCTAATATTTTTATTAGCTTGCTCTTGATGCAAGTTTGAATGTGAAGAACCATCTCATTTGCCATGCTTTGTATCGTCTCTTAAAGCCAAGGATTAGTGATGGCCGAGGATCAAATGTGAGGCAACTATCATTAAGAGGTTAGCATGGTTAGTGGATCAATTAGTAGTTAGTAGCCATGAGTTTTCTTTTATCTTGTTTTAGAAACTATTTTCAAAACTCTTTTATCATTTTTCTATCGATGTTTTCACCGCCTTCTTAGTTCACCTTTGTTCCATCTTTCTTTCTATTTTGTTTTCAAAACCACTCCTCTTTTGTTTTCTTCGCCGCTTTCATCGCCTTCCTCACCTATCACATGCTTGTTTTTCTTTTCTTTTCTTTTCTTTTTCATTCTTTTAACAAAGAAGAACTGTTAACAAACAACTTGAATAAAAACTGTTAATGCTTCTATCGCCTCCCGTCCCTGTGGATTCGACCCGTTGAGCCAATGCTATAACGGAAGTATCGAGAGAACATTAGCACACATACGAGCTTTTCATCGATTTCACAAACTACACACTTTTGAGTGCTGGTTCCGCCCCGATCAATTTTTGGCGCCGTTGCGGGGAGGGGAATAGTTTTGATTTCACGTTTTTGTTAACATTGTCTTTTCTGTTTTGGTGTGCAGGCCATTCTTTACAGGATTTTAACATTGCAGAATAAACACTAGCTTTGCATCTCCCTGCTCTAGAAAGCAGGGACCCAGCTTCTAAAGAAAAGCCGCGCAAACGCGACATTTACCGCGCCAACGCGGCTATTTTGTAAACATTGTGTATCTTGTTGTGCTGGGATGTGTGAATTGTAATAGCTAGTGGATCTGTATTGTTACTTTTCTACTTTGATTACCTACACACTACAATAAATTAAAGAACTAAAATACGGTATTTGGACGCTTTAAAACGGCTTAGACATTTGCATTTAGGCACGTGTTAATTCAATTCCAATATACTGTATTTTGTTCTGTTGTTGTGATCTGGATGGAGGTGTACACATGGCATTGCATATAGCATAGGACAAAAACGTGGGTGATTTATCGCTTTGTGTTATATTCTTATCTATATTGCACACTTGCACAAATTGTAATTAAGGGCAAAACCCATACAAGATAAGGTGGGGATTTCATCACCCTTCCTTAGCCCAAAAACCACCACCCAACTCACACAACCCAAGCCCTAATAAAATTTGATAGACGTTGGCCCCTAGGGACATCTCGGACTCATTAAGAGTTGTCTAGGTCTAGGTCAACCCTACTCTAGGCTTGGTTTTGATTTTTTTCTTTTTGTTTGTTATTTGATTTTTTCTTTTTGTTTGTGATTGTTTGTGAACTGGAATTCAACCATAACAATTCTTTCAATCCTAACATGAATCCATATTTCACACCAACCCCATTCGATTCGGATAATTCCAACCTGGCTTTTTACAATATGCACCAATCAAATACACCGGGTTGGCCTTATCCGAATCAATACAACCCATACCCACATTCTTATAACTATAATTTCCAAAATAATTTCACCTCGTCACAGAGTCAATAGGGATTCACCTCCCCCGAGTTTAATTTTCAACCTTCTTGTCCCTCATGTCCACCTTGTCCACAATTTACACAATGTTCATTCCCAGATTTTGCTTCCTATAATCCTTTTCTAAAACCACCAATTGAAGAGAAATCTGAGTTACAAAAGAGTATAGAAGCCAATCTACAAGAGGCCGAGCAATAACTTCAAAAAACATTGGCCTCTCCAATTCCACTGTATTTTCAAGAGTCTTACTCAGTTCCACCTCCTCATAATAAACAACCATCTGCCCTGGAAATGAGTAAGGAACTCTTATGTAAGTGCAAACTTCAATCTCAAAATATTTCTGACTCACATTCTTCACAAAAATTCCAAAACCAAGATCTTATACTCCCATTCTAGAGCATCCACTTGTAGAAAAATCAAGTCTAGAAAAGAGTATAGAAATCTTGCAGGAGTCTATGTTACAATATCAAAAATCTTCTTCTGAGTCTGTCAATAGGTTGGAAACACAATTGAGTCAATTGGTTAGCATTTATAGGAATGAGGAAACTCTATCTTATCAATCTTTGACCAATTCAGCTATACCAAACTCTATTGATCTGACCCAAGACTCTTGTCATTTTGGAAATTAAGATTCAATTTCAGCACACCCATCTGAACTTGTCCAAACTTTAAATGTTAAAGATCCATTGACATTTTGGCAAGTTATTCTTTTCCTGAAATTGAACTTGAACATGAATATGATCATGAACCTCAAATTAGTGATTCATACTTCCTGATTCAATTATGACTCTGGTGTCTTCACCTGATTTCAATCCTTTTCCCGAGTCAGTATTGGATCTAGTGCCAGTCCATTGTGAAATTGAATAACCAATCATTTATGATGATCATATTGAACTTGATCAATTTCATACTTTTGAAAGTCCCATTGATCAATTGGCAAGTTCTCATTTTTGTGAAATTGAACTCAATGAGGAATGTGGCTTTGATCCTCAAATTTGTGATCCAGTTCAAATTCCTGAATCATTATTGACTCCTGTTATATTACCCAATTTGAGTAACATTTTAGAGTCAGTTTTGATTCCCATACCTGTCATTCCTGAACTTGATTCACCAATCTTCGAAAGTCACATTCCATCATGGGGAAATGAATGTGGACTTGAGCTTTATCTTCTTGATTTGGACCCACTTCCTGAACTAATCTCGACTCCCGAACCTTTACTTGATTTAAGTCATTTTTCTGAGTCGGTATTAGTTCCTATATTTCCTGAGTCCAAATCAATCATTCATTTCTGGGACAAGAGGCTTGATAAATTTGACTCTGAAATTATTTTGAAAATTTGAAAATTGGATGGGGTTAAATTTTTTAATAAAAATCATAAATATATACATCTTTCTAGTGGGTTTTATTTTAGAAGTCTCTAGTTGGTTCCTCCGGACTCCACGCAAGAATGATTGGGCCGCATTTCGTGGATCAATCAGACCGCCTCCGGAACCAGCACCTTGAGGTGATTTTTTCCTTCCCTCTCTATTTGTTTCATGCATACATACATCACGATGCATTGAGTACAATGCATGAGATAAGTGTGGGGGAGGGTTTACTAATTTAGAGTTTTTAGATTTTCTTTCTTTTACACTTCTTTTAGGATATTTTTAGAAATCTTCCCTTTTGTATAGAAATTTTCTTTTTCTTTAAAAGCTTTTTGAAATAAAAGACAAAGTTTTGATCTATTTTTTTAAGAAAATTAAGATGATCTTAGAAATTAAGGAAGCCTTAATTATGACATCTTAAACCTAGTTGAAATAATGGATCTTATTTAAAATTATAAGGTAAGTAAGATAAATTGGGGAGATAATTTTATCTTGAATTTTCGGCCTTAGATAGTATGCACTTCACACTTACACATTTTTGGGATGAAAACAAAGACCTAAAATGCCAGAAAGCAAAAAATATATATATAAATAGAAAGAAAAAATATATATGGTTACTTATTAAGCTGGATAATTATGCCCCAAGAAGCATGATTATTCACGCCTAACGGTGGTCAAAAGAAACAAATAATCCCCCTTAGTTTTGTGGCCTTGTTTACTTGAGTCTTTAACCCGAGGGATGTTTTCTCATCTGGTGCCCTAAAACCGTCTGGTCTGGGAATCATCGGTTATAAGCTCACTACATGGGTGAACTAGAAAGCCTAAGAAAACTAAGGGAAGAAAAAATAAAAAATATATAAATAAATAAAATATATATGAATATAAATAAATGGCTTGATGGTTGGAGTTGAAATCCCAGAAATTTCACTATCACAATGTGCATATTATCTAGGTTATATGAAAGATAATATATTCAATCCAATTTTGAATTCTTACCTTAATTAAAAACAAGATCTTGCATAGAGACTAAGTTTAAGGAAGAATGATTTTTGGTGGACTTATGACCTTAGATCACTTATATTTTTGCAAAAATATTTTGAAAACTTGTCTCTCTTTCAAAATGTGTTTTCAAAATACTAACATTTGTCTTCTTTCTTTATGGATTTTATGGGTGCAATCCGCTGAAAACCCTCAGGAGACAACACTCCTCCTCTAGGGGTAACCTAGAGGTTTAACGGCTTGTTGCACACGCTCAGTGCAATCGCGTCACCTGCGAAAGTGGTGTAATAACCTCTGTAGCATAGTTTTTCTTTTCTTGTTTTGCTCGGGACGAGCAAAAGATAAGTGTGGGGGTGTGATTAATCTACGATTATGCATTATTATATCGCATTTCCCCACCGATTTATGAATAAATTGTCGGTCTAAACCGTGTTTTGGTCTCTATTGCAGGTAAATCAAGAGTTCAAGTGCAAAGGAGTAATAAGAGCTTAATTAAACCCCTTTTAGGGTAATTAATCTCAAATTTTGTGGAGGCCAAGCAAGGGATCATCTAGAAGATACGATGAATCTAGACTCTTACGCACGTCAGACGAATATTTGGGCGAAATTACTAGAAACGGGATATACCAGGAAGCAGCTAGAACCAACGGGGACCCACTGGCAAAAACCAGGGACCTAGGTCCCTGGTATTGCCGTGGAAACGCGACAATAGAGTGGAACCACGCGTCGATTTTCGACGCGTGGCCCCGTCTCGTCTTCCAGAAACTTCTTATGCCTATATATAGCCCTGCATAGGTCCAAAATGAGGCAGTCTTTCATTTTTAGGCTAGGGTTTCTATGTTTTTGTGTAGTGTAGTAGGTGTTCTTATTTCTTGTATTTTGTTATGCTATTTCATTTTTAGATCTTGTAGTAAGGCTGAGAGATTCAGAGAGAGAGAGATAGAGAGGGATTGATGTAATAGATGGTGACAATCTATGTAAGGATGCCTCCTTTCTTCTCCAATGTAATCTCCTCCATCCTCTACATGTTGCTTGGCTAACTTTTCTTCTTCTCATGGCAATCTAACTACTAACCACTAACCATCTAACCACTTACTTGATAATCCACATGAATCGGGTAGCCTCTATAAGGCCTTGTTCTTGCAAGAGCCATTGATGGCTCATGATGATGGGTTCTAACATCTAACTTGCTAACTTGCTAACCAAGCTAACTCTCTCTTATTTCATGCTTTCTTTCAATGGTTTGATGATCTAATGTTTGTATTAGCTTGCTCTTGACGCAAGTTTGAATGTGAAGAACCATCTCATTTGCCATGCTTTGCATCGTCTCTTGAAGCCAAGGATTAGTGATGGCCGAGGATCAAATGCGAGGTAACTATCATTAAGAGGTTAGCATGGTTAGTGGATCAATTAGTAGTTAGTAGCCATGAGTTTTCTTTTATCTTGTTTTAGAAACTATTTTCAAAACTTTTTTATCATTTTTCTGTCGGTGTTTTCACCGCCTTCTTAGTTCACCTTTGTTCCATCTTTCTTTCTATTTTGTTTTCAAAACCACTCCTCTTTTGTTTTCTTCGCCGCTTTCCTCGCCTTCCTCACCTATCATATGCTTGTTTTCCTTTCTTTTATTTTCTTTTTTATTCTTTTAACAAAGAAGAACTGTTAACAAACAACGTGAATAAAAATTATTAATGCTTTTATCGCCTCCCGTCCCTGTGAATTCGACCCGTTGAGCCAATTCTATAACAGAAGCATCGAGGGAACATTAGCACACATACGAGCTTTTCATCGATTACACAAACTACACACTTTTGTGTGCTGGTTTCCCGCCGATCCATGACACCATTGATGACATGGTAATAAGATTTACTGAAATAATAATGGTCTTTCTTCTTTAGATGATGCCATTGACAATGATCGAAAAGTAAGGAAGGTCATTGGGCACTTTCACCCTCATGGGAAGTCAAAGTTACTACATTAAAGAAGTTAAACGACAAAGATGAGATGGAACTCATCGGTCTTATAGGAAACCTTAAGATCCATAAAATGGAGAGGAAGGCAAGGGAAGAGATAACACCACAAAAGAAGAAAGTGATCGCTTTCAAATCCACTCCCATCATCTTCAACGATGATGATGAAGAAGAGAATGATGAAGAATTCTCCCTCCTAGTGAAAAATGTAAGGAGGGTGTACAATAAGGCCAAGTTTAACAATAGAAGAAGATGGCAAGGGAAAGAAGACAAGAAGGTCATATGTTTCAATTGTGGGAAGCCGGGCCACATGGTTTCGGATTGTCCGGAGACTAAAAGTAAAACCTTCAACCTCTAAAAAGCCCTACAAAAAGAAGGCTCTCAAGGCTACGTGGGACTCAGAGAGTGAAACCGATGATTTCCTTAAAAAGAAGTATTTAAAATTGAAAAAGGAAAATGAAACCCTTCAAATAAAATTGTTATTCTTTTTTCTAAAAAAAAAGATGATTTATCTTCGACACCCTTATCCACAAAAAAAGATTTTGATTCATATAAAATTTCATATAAAGCAAAATTTTTATTAATTGATAAAAATGAGATTTTTATTTTAAAAGATAAAATTAACTCTTTAGGAGATGTGTTAAAGAAATATGACTTTGATAAAGTTAGGTTGGAGGTAATGTTTCCTAAGAAACAAACTCCAAAGAAACATGTTCATACTACACATGCTCATCATACCACATATAACCACATTCCTAAATCACAACATATACATACACATCATACTAGATACACTACAAGCACCAAGCATATTCACACCCCACACTCGCATCATGCTTTTATTTATGGTAGCGTTTATTCATGCACTTATTGTGATTGAAAATATCACTTAACTAAATTTTTCTTTTAAAGAATAAATGCTTCTAATGATCACATTTGGGTTCAAAATTCTAATATCAAAAGACCCAAGAAAATTTAGGTATCAAAATCAACCAATTTGTTACTTGATATAGGTACACACTAAGGCTCCAAGACGTAGAGAGCGGTGGTATCTTGATAGCGATTGCTCAAGACATATGACATGAAATATCAACAATTTTGCAACCCTATGAAGGTATCTGAAGGTGGCACCGTCACCTTCGGCGATGATTCCAAAAGAAAAATTATCGGTATGTAACATTAAAATTGGCTCATCTCCCTTAATTGAAAATGTTATTTTAGCTGATGATCTCAAGCATAATCTCTTGAGTATTAGTCAATCTTGGTAGAAGTTTCAAAGTGATTTTTGATGATTTAGCTTGCAGTATTTTAGATAGACAAACCAATGCATGTGTACTTTTCGGTTTTCGTGAAAATAATCTGTACATGATTAATATGTCAAATTTATAATACAATGCTACATGTTTAAATGCCTTTAATGAAGACTCTTGGTTATGGCATAGGAGACTAGATCATATTTCATTTGACCATCTATCGAGAATCAACAATAAGGAAGCGGTGAAAGGTATTCCTTATTTGAAATATGAGAAGGACCGCATTTGCGATGCGTGCCAACTTGAGAAACAAACCAAGTTCTCTTTCAAAATAATCAAAGATATCAGGACATCAAGACCCTTGGAGTTAATTCACATTGATTTGTTTGGTCCAACTAAAACCAAAAGTCTACGTGAAAATTGTTTTGTCTTTGTTTTGGTTGATGATTTTTCTTGTTTTACATGAGTTTTTTTTTAGAACACAAAGATCAAGCCTTTTAACATTTTCAAGTGTTTAGAAAAAGAATTGAAAAAAAAAGATTTTCTGATTTTATGTATAAGAAGTGATAGAGGTGGTGAATTTATTAACCACTCCTTTATGACCTATCGTGAAGAACATGGAATCAAACATGAACTATCATATCCTAGAACTCCACAATAAAATGGAGTCATTGAAAGAAAGAATCATACTCTTCAAGAAATGGCTAGGACAATGTAAAATAAATGCGGACTCGCTCAATACTTATAGGCCGAGACCGTAAACACATCATGTTACATCTCAAATAGAGTTTATTTTTGAAAATACTTTTAAAAGTTCATTTGAAATTTACTATTTGAGAAAACTTAATGTTTCTTACTTTAAAGTTTTTGGTTGTGAATGTTTTGTTTTAAACACTAAAGACAATTTAGGAAAATTTGATGCCAAATTTTATGAAGCCATGTATGTTAGGTATTCAAATACTAGTAAGGCCTATAGAGTTTTCAATAGATCTACTTTGACAATTAAAGAATCCATACATGTCAAGTTTGAGGAATCTAATTCTTTTGTGAAGAATGTTGTAGAGATTGATTTCTTAGGTGAAGACATGGAGAAGATAACCTTGAAGAACTTACTTATAAAAGAAGAAAAGCCAAAGATTGATGTACAAGGTAAAGTTCAAGAGGTTGAAGTGGAACCAATATAACCACTTCCAAAGGATTAGAGATTTGCTTTAAATCATCCCAAGGACCTCATCATAGGTGATGAGCTCGATCCAAACTCCATGATTTATGTGAGCATTTTGTTTTTATTTCACACATTGAGCCCAAAAATATCCTCGAAGCCGAGGCTGATTCATATTGGTTGCTTACAATGCAAGAAGAGCTCAATCAATTTGAGCGCAACCAAGTTGACATCTTATTCCTAGACCCCATGATAGACCAACTATTGGTACTAGATGGATCTTTAAGAATAAGTTGGATGAGTGGGGTAATATTATTAGAAATAAAGTTAGGTTAGTGGCCTAAGGTTACACCCAAATCGAAGGTATCAATTTTGAGGAAACTTTTGCACCCGTAGCACGGCTTGAAGCCATACGGATGACACTTGCCTTTACTTCATATAAAGATTTTAAACTTTTTCAAATGGTTATCAAAAGTGCGTTTTAAATAGTTTTATAGAAGAGGAAGTGTATGTTGAACAACCCCACGGGTTTATTGATTCTACGCATCCAGATTTGTGTACAAACTTGATAAAGCTTTATATGATTTAAAACAAGCTCCAAGAGCTTGGTATGAAAGACTTTCAACTTTACTAATTTCAAATGATTTTGTTTAAGGTAAAGTTGATGCCACTTTGTTTGCAAAGCATGTAGATAGTGATATTCTAATTGTTCAAATTTATATTGATGATATTATTTTTGAATCCATTAATGAAAAGCTTTATAAAGAATTTGAATCATGCTTGAAGAATGAGTTTGAGATGTCTATGATGGGAGAGCTAAACTACTTTCTTGTCCTCCAAATAAAGCAAAGAAGTAATTTGATCTTCATAAATCAAGCTAAGTACACAAAATAACTCATCAAGAGATTTAGACTTGAAGATGCAAAATTAAGCAAGACTTCTTTGACTACTACTACTAAGCTTGACAAGGACGAATAATGTATAAATGTAGACATTAAACTTTATAGAAATATGATTGGTAGTTTATTTTATTTGATAGCTAGTAGGCTGGATATTATATTTAGTGTGTGTCTATGTACTAGATTTTAATGTTGTCCTAAAGAGTCTTACTTAATTGCTGTAAAGCGCATTATTAGATATCTTAAGAGCACTATTGGAATGGGCTTTTGGTATCCAAAAATCGGATAATTTCTCATGACGAGTTATTCAGATGCCGACTATGCTAGTTGCAGAGTGGATAGGAAGAGCACAAGTGGTACTTGTCAATTTTTAAAAAATTGTCTTGTTTCGTGATCTTTCAAGAAACTAAATTCAGTAGCCCTCTCAACTGCCGAGGCGGAGTATATTGTAGCCGGGGCTTATTGTACACATGTTCTATAGATGAAACATTCTCTCCTTGACTATGATTTACATTATGACCATATTAAAATATTTTGTGATAATACTAGCACCATTCATATGACCAAAAATGTAAATCAACATAGCAAAATCAAGCACATAGATATTCGATATCACTTTCTTAGAGATTACTATGAGAAAGGCGATATTGAAATTGATTATGTTTCCACCAAATTTCAACCTGTGAATATTTTTTATTAAACCACTAAATTATAATAGATTTTCATTCATTTGTAGTGAGTTAAATGTTTATATTATGGATTCATAAGTTTTGAAAAAGTTTTCAAATTTTTAATTTTTTTCAAATTAATATCTCTTTTATGTTGATGTCTTTACCTTTTTGATGCGACAAATAAGGGGAGGATATTTGAGTTATTAAGTTGTTTTGGTATTCTATATCCATTCTCTTTACCATGCTTATATATTATTGTTGGAGGAAGGAGGATTGGAAGGATGGTAGGCTATATATGCATATTATTCTATATTGATATCATCTTTATATATGTATATATGTGTGAATCGCTTATATTGTCTGATTCAATTTGAGTTATAATGTTTTCTTGTACTTGATAGATAGCATAACTTTAGGGGGAGCTTTTCAAGCTCTTTCCTATCTTTTATCTTAAATAACTCACATGTTTTGTCATCATCAAAAAGGGGGAGATTGTTAGCCTAAGGTTACAATCATCCGGTTTTATGATTTTGATGATAACAAAACATATTTGATTATTTGTACTAATCAAGTTCAAGTGTTTAAGTTTATTTCAAGATTCTAGGGATTCAAGGAGTTTTCTTTCTCTAAACGAAGATGTTGGAAATTCAAGAAGACTCAAATATGCGATCAAAACTCAAAGCACTCAACGCCGCTAATGGAGAAGTCCAGTTGAAGATCTTGTAGTCAACTAGAGCCTTGTAAGATATTAGTTTGTTAAAGTGTAGAATATAGTAGTAATGCTCAAGAAGTTACACACAAAATTGCACGATTTCGAAAAATACAAGTTTTGATAGTATTGGTATTTTGCATGTATGGTTTTGATACATATCTCATAATTTTTCAAAAATTTTATAACAAGTTTAGAACAAGTATTTCATCACCTATATATTGCTACATTACCCTTAAACCAATACAAAATATTTTTAAAATTGTTTGAAATTCAAAATCCATACAGAAAACTGTTTTAGGCCAGAACGGTTAACTGGACGGTCGACCGGTGACCATTTCAGGCCAAAACGGTCGACCGCCCGGTTGACCGGCCTTTGGCCAGGGGCGTGCCTATTCGTGCATGTTGTCGTTCGACCGACCGGTCGACCGGGCGATGACCGATCGGTCGATCGACTGAGAGACCCTAACTTAGGGTCGGTCGACTGACCCGGTCGACTGGCAGTTTATGTTTCCAATTTATACTGCTGAACGGTCGATCGCCCGATCGACGGAGCCAACGGCTCTTTTTTGGATGCCTGTCGGTGGTCGGTCGACCGACAAGCTGCCAGATAATCATAACAGCTAGTTTTTGAATCTGTTTTGTTTTTAATGGATTCCAACGAGCATTTTTAGTTTCCAAGTGTCTAAACACACCCCAAATGATCTAGTATGATTTATAAATAATATTTATTTATTGCCTATATATATGGGTCATTGGTTTTGGTTTAAGACAAGAAAAACACACAAGTTTACAAGTTTTCAAGTTTGTTTCTAAAGAGAAAAGTTTTTCTAGCTTTCAAATCTCCAAGTTCTTTCTTTCCAAAGCTATTTTCAGTTGGTTTTAAAGCTCCTCTATTTTTTCTAACTGAATTTTATATCTCACTAAACTTCTTAAGCAACGCTTCATATTCTACTCTATAGGAAGTTGTAAGAGAGAGTATTTGTGATCTTGTTAGATCACCAAGTGCTTTGTAACCTCAATTGGCTTTGTGCTACCTCTTGTGTAGAGGGTTAGTTGGTGGAGTTGTATACTCTGATCTGGTGCAGACCAAGTTGTAATTCCTTTGTGTAAGGTCCCTTTATGGAAGATCCCTTAGAGATAGTGAAATCCTTCATAGTCGTGAAGACAGGGATGTAGAGCAGTGGCTCGAACCTCGGACCAAATTCCTTTTTATTTGCGATTGCTTGTGTCTTACTCTCTATTGTTTTTATTTTTTATACTTGTGTAACTGTTCATCTTGCATTCTATAATTGCTTTCATTCCATCACTTTCATTACCGGTCTATACTCTTCTTAACAAGGAGGCAATTGAGCACCTCAACTCACTATCTAGAGGAATCAAAGAGGAGAAGTTCTAGAGCCCTTCACGGGGAATTTGGTTTCAATTCTTATTTTGAGTGACCATTTGCATAATTCATCACAAGTAGTTTTAAAATTGCACTTGATTAGCAAAACACCTATTCACCCCCTCTAGGTGTATTTCAATAGTTCTGTCTCTAGAACAACCACCTGTACCTCCTTTTCAGTCAGATATGAAAACTTGCTGGTGTGAAGAGTAGGGTGCACGTTATCCCAGTCAATATCATCATCTCTTGAGTAATGTAGCTTCTCACTTGAAGATGAAGATGACACTAGAGTAGGTAAAACTTCAATAGCAAGAAGCTTAGCCCAAACAAGTCCAGTGATTAGACTTTGCTCTGGGACCTCTTCTGAAGACATCATCTCAAATGGGGAGCCCGGTTGAATGTCTTTAGGATCAACATTATTTCTATGACTCTAAAAAGAGCTTGAGAGAGCAATCTTGGCAGGCACTGGGGCTGGCACTGAGTCACCTCCAGTTACTTGCCTTTCTATGACTTCCTCTGACAATTCCTCAACCGTAACCACTACAGGATCTTTGATCTGACAGCTTCTCGGATGTAGTGGAATCTCAGAGTCTTCATTTTCTTCAGATCCAGCATGGATAGGCTCAGGATCTACTACCGATGTAGAAATTCCCTTGGAAGGAGCTTCAGCCACAGGCTCCCATCGTGACTTCTTCTAACTCGAGCCAGTCTCAGTAGACAGAGATTGAATACGCTTCGCAGCTGCTCCTCGCGAACGTCTTTGATGGGGTTCTTTAGTAGGCTTCTCTCCATGACCAATAGCTTTCGTCTGACAATCTTGAGCTCAGCCTAAAGGAATTCATCCGTTCCCTTTAAATGAGTGTTCTTGGAGCCCTTCTTGGCTTGAAACATAGCCTTGATCTGCTTGATGTAAGTGTTATTTATATTATACCCCGGGACTGAGTCTACTATCACATACCATGCACAGAACCCAAGGCTGGTGTAAGAATTTGGTGTCTTCTGTCGTAGGTTAAATCTTGCTTCTGTTCATCCATCCATAATGCAGTACCATACCCTTGCTCCCTTCGTACAAGTTGCCGCTAAAACGAAGGCCTAAGTTCAGGTTACCTACATTAGTGATCATACCTGAATTGGCAAGCAAACCAGTTTGGCAAATAAGGTTCGATTGTGCAAATGTTCCCTTGTCAGAAGACCAGGCACCCTAGGCGAATATTGATCAACCACCAGAAAACCCCTGCTGAGAGGGTGGTGAATCCATCAGCACTAGCTCGGTCAAAAATTGTTCCCCATACGAGGCTCCTGGGAGTCAGGAAAGCACCTCACTAACTGGTAGTTCATGCTCCTCTGAAGAATTTGCCGGATCACTAGCATGTACCAACTACTCCAACTCGAGCGCTCCAGTCGCTGAACAAAATAGCATGAAATCCTTAGACGACTGCATTGCTGACATTAGAGACGGGTAGTGCATGACATACCATGCCATGAAGTACATGTAAGGCAATTCTACATGAGGATTTAGCGTCTTCACCTTGGGTTCACCATCTGGGCTGACATAATGTGCCCTCTTTATTTTCTTCAACCACTACATTGCAAAAAATTTGACACAAAATTCGAAGCCCCCTTTGAAGACAACCTACCAGAGTGGAGAGTAAGCCAAAAGACCAACCATAAGTAAGAAGAATGGCTGGGTAAACTACAACGACGACAATGACCTCATGAGGTAGTGTGGGGACAATACACCGTTTTAGCCACAACATCTGGAACCCTACCAGTAAGGCTCTGTCCGAGATGGGAGTTTTTTGTCGTATGGTGAAAACTATCAAAAATAATGTCAGGCTTGAAGATGTCCTCATATGACTCCATTGTATATGAGGTTACTGATTCAGAAATCCTCTTTGTGATCTCAGCATCGGTGCTGCCAGCCAGTCGAGATACTAAGCCTGATTTTTCTCTCAAACCCCGGAAAGGTAGTTGGCCTATGACATCTGCTTAACTCCTCCAGACATTCACCCGATCGCTTGAAAGCAAATGTGAAAATGACACAAGACCTCCTGGTAGGTCTCATACACTTGAGGAGTATCTTTCTTCAATAAGTGTAGTTCTTCAGTGCCGGGATTATACTCCTCATACAATAAATTCCCCATGGACAACCCTGAGACTTCAAACATCTCATGCACAGAGAATCCCATTTCTCCCACCAGAGTAAAAAATGCATAAGTGTCCAGATTATACCTCTCGAGGATTGCAAAAATGTTATAAAGACTCGGAGTGATTCCGTAACATATGGCCCTGACGGTATGATACAACCCGTACTAAAGCAGTGGCTCCTCCAATTTCTCATGGACAAAGCAGACCATTTTTGCTCACCAAGAGGTGGTTGTCGAGTACACCCATCCTGGCGCCCGAAAGTCAGACTGGAGAAATTCACCCTTCACTTTCATGAATCGGTTGATGAAGGTTGTAGCTTGCTTAGGTGTTTCACTTGTTGGAAGCTCCTGCTTCATCGAGCCTTGGAATAGTTGAAGGATTTTCCTACTATGGCCGACAGCGAAAGTAGCACGATTGGAGATCCCCTCGATCATAACACCCAATTGTTCCTTGACCAAGTCACAGTCCATGTACCGGTGAAGAGACGTGGACTGCAAGTATGATAATGGAAATATCCATTCCATGATGGGGAGGAAGAAGCGATGCTCTCTGATTTTGTGAAGCCACTTATAGTTCCCGTCAAATAAAACCTCCTCATTTTCGTTGATGGCATCTCCAAGAAATAATGAGTAGGTGACGGTTTGCAGACTCAAACCTTCCGCCCGAGTTGAGTTCCCGCGGAATTGAGGCAGTGCCCTTGATTAAACGGGCTTGTCGCTCCTCGTTCGTTCCAGTGAATGCTGGGACTTTCTTCTGCAGACTGAAGAGGAAGTTAGGGTCAACACCGCCAATGTGACTGAAGTGGTTCCTCTTGGTCAAGGGATTCAACTAGTATCTCACTATAAATAGAAGAATACAAAATCAGTATCTTGAAGACAATAATAGTATACCAAGTGTTGTAGTCAAACGCAGGGCTCAACACATGAGACCCGCGTTCAATGACTAAAACACGAGGCTCACATGAAGACCACGTCTGTACTTCACACTCAGAAAAATTTTCTATGTCCTGAGACTCAAACGCTAGTCTCATAAAGAGACTCAATTCTAGAAGTCTTAAAACACGAGGTTCGTCAAACTCATATTTAATTTATAAAAGCAAGGGTCGAGTTGACATGACAAAATGCGAGGATTACTGAATTTGCGTCTTGGACATCAACACGAGAGTCGCATCTACAAATCAAGGCGGGCCTGTGAACCCCGCATCGACTGTTCAACTTCAACAGAAGTTTTAAAAGTTTAAAAAAAAAAAGTTAAGAGATGAAGCTCTTCGTATTCTTAATGGCAAAAGCCAATCTACTTACCAGAAATAGGGGCTCCTGAGGAGGAAAACCGCCCATGGTGGTTGGCGTAGTGGCACCGCTTGAAGAAATGGGAGAATGCTTTCCTTTTGGGGCCATTTGAACGGTGAAAATCTGTGAGAAGATTTAAGAAAGTTTGAAACTTTATGGGTCTGAAAAAGCTCAAGAGTTTTTGATCTTCAGACGTGGGTCTGATTAGCAGAGATGAACAATCAAGTAAGTTGACTGTTGAAAAACCCGGGTCTTTTATAGGCCCTTTAATGGCCGAGATACGCAGCGCGAATCTCGAGCTCAATCTGAGCAAGACACGCGTCCAATGGGGAACCTGCGTTAAAGTGATGTCTGCGTTTGGAAACATCCAACGCGATCTTCGCGTTTAAATTACAACCACCAGGATCGCATCCCAACATCAATTGAGAGTCGCGTCCCAACATCAATTGAGGGTCACGTCCTAACATCAATTGAGGACACGTTTCAATAAGAGTCGCGTCTTCATTGAAGTTCACGCTGAAGAAGGCCAACATAACAGTCGCGTCTTCATCAAATGAGGGCCGCGTTAGTGTCCTTGCTTCTGCAATTAGTTCAATAGTATACTGACAAAGTAATCGACAACTCTGCTGGTTCAACAGTACACCGACAAACAAATCGGAGCTTATCCAAGTGTTAGACTGAGTTTCTAAGACACTCATAACGATCTTCCCTGGAGGCTTCAAGAAGTTAAATAGTACACTCATGAAGACCAGAATCCAGACAAGTCAAGCTTGGGGCATCTCAAAAGATTGCCAGTCCAATCATAGGGAGCCTGAAATTAACATGAAATCTAAAGTATTCAAAAATCTGTCCCAGTCAACCGTGGAGTTTCGAAAACTTTAGAGGGATTCTGTAGGCTGTCTAAAAATCATTAAAGACAAGTCCTCAGATGTGGATCTCACTTCAATGCGAAGGTCATGTTTCAACTAAAACGTGAACCTCACGTCCAAGAGTGAACACAGACTTCAAACGTGGGTCTGAGCAACTCAGCATTTCACCTCAAACGCAGGTCTGAGCAACTCTTGTTTCACTTCAAACATGGGTTTTGAGCGATGATCGAGCCAAACCTGCACAAAAAAATACAGAAATTTAGAACAGTGTTAGGTCCTCAATTCTACCATGTAGCCTAGGGCTAACGGGTCGTGATTCACAGGGAGGGACAGCGAGAGAAGCATTATATAAGTTTCTTCTTTTAATTTATTGAAACTACTTAATACCTATTTTCTCAGTTTATAAAAAAATAAAAATGTTAAATTAAGTTAAGAAGAAGATGGTAGAAGAAGAGATGGTGGTGTTGTTGTTGTTTTAATTATAAAAGAAAAAGAAACAAAAAGAGATAAAGAAAATTGTTGATGCAAAAATCAGAAATAAAAGAAGAATATTTACCTATACTATTTGAATCATAAAGAAAATTTACCTTAACATGAAGTAAAGCGAAGAAATAGAAAAGAATAAAGGAAAGCAAGGCTTTGGCGAGATCGAACACAATGAAGAAAAGTGGGAAACTTCTATTGATTGTCACCTTCAATATAAGCTTCTTGAAGAAAAGATTACAATAGTGTCACTCTATAATAACTCTTTCTCTCTTTTGATCATGTAACTCTCTCTAGTCTAAAAATAAAATAAAGAAAATAAAAATTACATTGAAGAAGAAAAGAAAACCTAAACTAAATCTCTCTCTGGAGTGGTGCTATTTTTGCCTTCAAAGTATGAGGGTATTTATAGGAGAAAACCAGAGGGATAGAACGCGTATGAAGATAGGAAGAGCTGTATATTTTTGAATTTGAATTCTCCCCTTATCTCCAAACTTGATTTGATTTATCGAGAAATTCAATTCTGATCTGCAGCTTGTTGGCGTGTTGATTGCTGAATATCACTTATCAAATGATAGAATTAGAATGAGTGATTAACAGAAGAATTGTAGCCCTTTACGTCTTCTTTCTGTAGCATTTTGAATCATTAGATTTGAGTTTCAGAGTAAAAGTTATTATTAAAATGTTAAACTATCACCAGTCTGAATTCGAATTTAAATTGCTTCATCTCATCCGTTGATCTTCTCTCTATCCATTTATCCTCTTCGATTTTCAGTTTGTCTTCTAGAATTGATAAGATATACATTTATCTTTAGCAAAACTGATAGGGTCTTCAAACAATTCATTTTTCTCTTGAAATTAAACAATATTATCTTATCTAATATATCCAGTTTTTAGATAAGATAGCATCTAGAATCTTTAGATTTAAATTGATCCCCTTTCATTTGAACTTTTAAATTTAATTGGATAAATTTCATCATTATCTTCTCCCTATCATACCCTGCATGAATTAGGACATTAAGACAAGTTATTTGCAATATTCATTACAGAATATATGTAAGAATGTAATAATATTTATGCAATATATGTGTCCAAACACACCCCCACACTTATCTTTTGCTTGTCCTCGAGCAAAACAAAGAGAAAAGAAAAACTAAACTGACCATACCTAACTCACTTTCGTAGAATTCACGGTTGCACTTAGCACGTACAACAAGCCGTTAAACCTCTAGGTTACCCCTAGAGGACGAGTTTTGTCTCGTGAGGGTTTTCAGTGGATTGCACCCACAAAATCCATGAAGAAAAAGAAATGAATTGTTAATATTTTTTTTGAAAACGCATTTTGAAAGGAAAAAGTATTTGAAGTATTAATATAAAATTTCAAGTAATCTATAAGTCATATGATTATCAAAACTTAGTCATTCCTAAACTTAGTCTCTATCTGAAAACTTGTTTTCAATTAAGATAAGAATTAAAATTATATTTGTCATTTAGTCTATTATTTTACCCTAAGTCATATGCACCTTGTGATCGTGAAAATTTGGCTTAGGATTCTTGAAGTCTAACTCTTATACCTTATTATTTTCTTTTCTTTCTTTTATTTTTTATGGCGGTAATATTCCTTAGCTCTATTAGGCTTTCTAATTCGCCCATGTAACGAGCCTTAGTTGGTGACTCTCAAACCAGACGATTTTAGAGCACCGGGTGAGAAAGCACCCCAAAGACTTAGGACTCGAGCAAACAAGGTCATAAACTAAGGATTTTTATTTATATGAACCACTTTTAGGCGTGAATACTTATGTTTTGTGAGGCACAAATACCCAGCTTAATCAGAGAATTTTTTTTTGATATATGTATATATATATATATATATTTTTATATAAGGCATAAGAATCTTTGTTTTAGAACCCAAAGTGTGTAAGTGTATAAAGTATGCATATTTCATCAAGGTAAACATTAAGACTAGATTACTTTTCCAATTTTTCTTCCTAACCTCAAAATCAACAAATAATTTTATTTTGACTAAGTATAAGAAATCCTAATTATGATCCTCTTATTCCTTAAAATTAACTTAATTTCTTACAAAAATAATTCAAAATATTAATTTCCATTTTCAAAAAAAGTTTTTAAAGAAAGGATTTTTTTTTTTTTAGATTAGTAAAGTTAGCATGTTAGTAAACCCTTCCCCACACCTAACTCATGCATTATCCTCAATGTATGAATCAAATGCAATAATACATGAAAAAGGAGAAAGTGAAGGAAAATTGTTACCTCAAGGTGGTGGTTCCGGTGGTGGTCTCATTTGGCTAAGCGTTTCTGCTCAATGTAGATACTGTAGATTTTTATGGAACCTACCTTTTATTTTCTCTTTCTTATTAGTATTTTTATACTCCCCAATAAGAGTAGGATCGTGCAAGATCCTAGCATGAAATTTTTTCGGTTATATTACCAATCTTGGGATATCATCACGGAGTCATATTGATCTAAACTTTGGTCCAACAGTAGAATGTGGTTTTGTGGAATGGATAATTTGGGCTCAACAATGAATGGAATAGGAGCCGATATGACTCGGGAATAAAACTCAAATCAAGTTTAGGCTTGAGAGTCGAAGTTGGTTCATGGGTTTGGTCCAAATCATAGAATTCAAGTTCACATTCATTTCCCAACAATGGAATATGATTATCCAATATAGTTGGCTCATGTTCAAGCTCTACGGGGATAGGAATCAGTGTTGGCTTCAGAATTGGGTCCAAATCGGGTAAGAAAATTGGAGTCAGCATAGATTCAAAAAGTGGAACTGAATCACAACATTAGGAATAGGTATCACATTCATCTTCAAGTTCAACTTCATTGAAATAAAAACTTGCCAATTTGTCAATGGGTTGATATTGGTCAAGTTCAAAGTTTTGTGGTGAAATTGAATCTTGGTTAAAATCTCCAAGATACCATGATTCTTCGTCAATATGGCTAGGAGAATCAGGAGTGGTAAAAAAATGTGTTAGGTAGAGTTTCCTCATTCTTAAAATTAATTGTGTTGACTAAATGACTCACTTTTACTTCTAGCCTATTAAGAGATTTGAGATAATCCGTTTGGGATTGAATAATATCATTTTGGGACTGAATCATGAATTCCGTATTCTTTTCTAAGTCAACAGGTTTTTCTTTTTGTGGTTGGACTTGAAAATTAGAGTAAGAATCTTGAATTTGGGAATTGTTTGGGAGAACTGAGTCTGCTATGATTTGTACTTGTCGTGTGGACTCAAGAAAGGCTTCAAAAGTCTTTTCTAAAGAAGATTTCTCTTCTATAGGTTGGTCTTAGTATGGATTATATGAAGCTGTTTGTTGGTAAGGTTGTTGATAGTAACACTCGGGAGAGTTGTATCCCCACTGACTCGGTGAAGAGTGGTGATGATTGTCCCATTCTTATTCATAGTACTAGGATTAGGGCATATATTGATTCGGATAAGACCAATCTGACATACTTGGTTGATTAGAGTTATGTAATGCCGGGTTGGTAATATCCGAATTAAAAGAGGTTAGGGTGAAATATGGATTTGAGTTATAATCAAAATAATTGTAATTATAATCTATTTTTACAAGAACAAACAAATAAACAAACAAGAAAATAAAGAAAAATCTAGCCTATGTTAGGGTGGAGCTTAGACCTAGACGACTCCTAACTGTTGATTATCCACAGGAGGTGTATTACAGAACCTGACCATAAGTTAATCGACCAGGTAGGGGCAAGATTGGTGAGAGGTATCCGTGCCTAAGAAACGTCTAATTATGCCAAACCACCAGCCTTCGCGGTTTCGCCCCTCAATCCCCAACCTTAGACACCGATTTGGCAAGAGTCAACTTCTAACAACTTCCCTCTTAGGTCAATCCCTATTTGAGTCCGAGATGTCCCTAGGGTCAACATCTACTCAATTTTATGTTACGCTGGGTTAGTGAGTGAGGAGATGATTTTTGGGTTAAGTAAGGGTAATGACTTCCCCACCTTATCTTGTTTAAGGATATGCCTTTAGTCTTTTTAGTACAGTGTACAAGTATAAAGCAAAAGTTAACATTCAAGCAATGTGAATCACTCAAAATATGTTTCCTAAACTATATGCAATACACACATACCTGTGCTCCAGCACTCTTCAGCAGTAATGTAAAGAAACGAAATAGACAGATGCCCTAAGATGCAGGAGTCTAAACTTTTTTAGCATTTACAAAGCAACAAGTTACTATTGATTAGAAATATATACAGAGTGAGCTAAACAGATAAACTAATAACTGCAGAGAGTTAATCTCTGTAAAGCAACCTGCAAGAGACTACAGTTAGTAGTTCACCACAGTTGTGGGCTCTGATGCTCTGCCTTCTTGGATAGAGGCATAGAGTAGCAATATGTCCACTACAGCTTCTAGTTTTCTATAATTAGCCCCTGTATACCAAAATAAAGAAGAAAAATGGATTAATTCATTAAAATAAATTAAAAAGAAAGAAAACTTACCAACCCTCCCCAACAACGGCGCCAAAATTATGATCGAGCCAAACCTGCACAAAAAAATACAGAAATTTAGAACAGTGCTAGGTCCTCAATTCTACCGTATAGCCTAGAGCTAACAGGTCGTGATCCACAAAGAGTCACAGCGATAGAAGTGTTATGTAAGTTTCTTCTTTTAATTTATTGAAACTAGTTAATACTTATTTTCTCAGTTTATAAAAAAAATAAAAATGTTAAGTTAAATTAAGAAGAAGATGGTAGAAGAAGAGATGGTGCTGGTGGTGTTGTTTTAATTATAAAAGAAAATGAAACAAAAATAGATTAAGAAAAGTGTTGATGCGAAAATCAAAAATAAAAGAAGAATATTTACCCCTACTGTTTGAATCATAACAAAATTTACCTTAACATGAAGTAAAGCGAAGAAATAGAAAAGAATAAAGAAAAGTAAGGCTTCAGTGAGATTGAGCACAATGAAGAAAAGTGGAAAACTTTTATTGATTGTTACCTTCAATATAAGCTTCTTGAAGAAAAGATTACAATAGTGTGTCACTCTATAATAATTCTTCCTCTCTTTTGATCATGTAACTCTCTCTAGCCTAAAAATAAAATAAAAATTACATTGAAGAAGAAAAGAAAATCTAAACTAAATCTCTCTCTGGAGTGGTGCCTTTTCTACCTTTGAAGTATGAGGGTATTTATAGGAGAAAAACTAGAGGGATATAACGTATATGAAGATAGGAAGAGCTGTATATTTTTGAATTTGAATTCTCCCTTATCTCCAAACTTGATGTGATATATCCAGAAATTCAATTCTGATTTGCAGCTTGTTGGCGTATTTATTTCTGAATATCACTTATCAAATGATTGAATTAGAACAAGTGATTAACATAAGAATTATATCCCTTTAAGTCTTCTTTGTATAACATTTTGAATTATTAGATTTGAGTTTTGGTAGTAAAAGTTATGATAAAAATGCTAAACTGTATCCAGCTTGAATCCGAATTTAAATTGCTTCATCTCATCTGTTGATCTTCTCTCTATCCATTTGTCCTCTTTGATTTTCAATTTGTCTTCTAGAATTGATAGGATATACATTTTCTTCAGCAAAACCGATAGGATCTTCAAACAATTTATTGTTTTCTTGAAATTAGATAATATTATCTTATCTGATATATCCAGTTTTCAGATAAGATAGTGTCTAGAACCTTTGGATTTGAATCTATCCCCTTTCATTTGAACTTTTGAATTTAATTGGATAAATTTCATCATTATCTTCTCCCTATCATACCCTACATGAATTAGAACATTAAGACAAGTTATTTACAATATTCATTACAGAATATATGTAGGAATGTAATAATATTTATGCAATATATGTGTCCAAACAAGCAACTCCGCATTTCACTTCAAACACGGGTCTGAGCAACTCCGCGTCTCAATTTCAACACGTGCCTATAAGCTTCGCGTTGACTTCAACACGGCAATTAGAAGATTTTAAGTGTCGCATCTACACAATAAAGCGATATCCGTGTCCTATACGAGACCCTCGTTTCTGTTGTAACTGACCCCCATTACTGGGTCAATTAACTCTCCATGTGATGTGGGAGTTAATCCTCGTTATGGAGGGATTCTAGGGGACAATTATACCCCTAAGACCCCCTAAAAATAGCCTTGAAAGCTATAAGGAGGTGGGATCTGATTCCTTGAGAGGAGAAGTTGATAATTTTCAAGCTAAAAGCTTCTTTTTCCACCTCAGAGGTTTATAAAAAGAGAAATCAGAGAACTCTAAACACTTTGTGTGTTAAAACCAAAGTTCTTTTCTGGTTGCTTTTTCGTGAGCACCCCGAAGTAGATTTCGAAGAGAAGCTTGTCGTTCAGCTGGTTAACATAGAATAAGAAGTACTATCTATCGCCACATCAAGAAACCAGCCTTAAACAAAGGGGAGATCTAGATATTCTCCCTCTTTTGTAATTGGAGTCTTGATCTATTATAACTTTCTTTTCATATCAAAGAAATTTTTACACGCTTCATTTTTCCAACCAAACACCATGTATCCTCATCACCGCGAGATTCTATAAACTGCTTGCTAACGGCCCTTGCAGCCCTATATCCTAGAGATTTAAGGAAAAAGGTCATCTTCACCTTTTATATGGGAAAATTCAACACATCAAACTTGAGTGGGGACTTAATTCTAGAAAAATCGTGTGATGCCATGAAAACAAGTATGCAAATGAATAAACAAGAAATATAGCTAAATAAGGATCTCTCTAAGGTGATTAAATCAAATACTAGAGATTAGGCTCTGATACTAGTTGTAACTCACCTAGAGGGCATGAATAGGTGAAGTGATAATCAAATGCAGAATTAAAAATTTAAACTAATAATTCTATACTAAATGAAGCAAGTAAACAATATTAAATAATTAGGCAATCCCAAGCATGTATATCAATTGAATACAAGTAATATCAAGTATATAAAGATATGAACAATATGGGAATGCATGATATATAAACATAAGTGAGTGGAGAGAGAGAGAGAGAGAGAGATAAGCAATCGCAAACATGGAAAAATGGTTTTGAGGTTCGAGCCACGTGCTCTACGTCCTCGTCTTCACCGCAATGAAGGATTTCTGCTTGAATCAATCTCGTAAGATCACTCGGTGCCGCAACACCTCATAGTTTTCTCAAGAACTCTCTTCGACTCGCAAGTTCCTCACTTGTTCCCACAAGGACAACAATACACATGAACTCGCAAGCTCGCCGAGATCGCAACCTCTATAAATTCTCAAAATACAAGAAAGTGGTGATCTTCTTCTAGATCATAAATGCTCACAAACAATCCATATAATCAAGTTGGAGTAGATGAAGCTCCTGAGATTGTGTAGTGAGAAAAGTTTGAAGAAATTTGAAGTAATTTTCAAAGTTAAAACAAGGGATTTGAAATTTTTGGTTCAAACTTGAAAAACTATTAAACATCTTTTTAATCTTGAGAAAATAGCTTTTTAATAAGTAATGATTATTCTCGATGTTTTCTACAGTCTTACTATTTATAAGGGATGAAAATAACTGATAGAAACCCAAAATAATCACTATGCATTAACCCAGAAAAGACAGAATTCAAAATATAGCAGTTGGGGGTTAATCTAGGCTTAACAAGCTTATCGGTGGACAAGTGGTTGACCGCCAATGGTCAAATTTCTGACCGCTGGGGAACACCGGTCGATCGGATCGTCAACCGATTCCAACAGAGACTTTCTGTGTCTCAATCAGTCGACCGGTCAGTCTATGAAGTCAAACAAAGAGCAAGCCTTACACTCAATCGACCAGGATGTCGACCGACGTGCACAAGCTGTTCTTGTACAAGTCGTGCATAATCGGTCGACCAACAAAGCAAATACCTGTGCCTACTGGTTGACCGGCGGTCAACTGGCACAGGGCTTAAAACATAAATAAAAATATTTTAGAAATCCTTTTTGATTTTACATTTAAATGCTTTAAAGTCTCTATATAAAAAAAAAAGTTCCCGTAGATCTTTGAATCTCAAATACATGTGATCATAGATCAACACAAAGAATGAAGTTGAACTTGTTTGTAAATACTTGAAATTTTTTTTCAAAAATTTTTTTCCTACATCCGTCGTTCCAGAATATGATTTTGTAAACGATCTAAACTATCAAAAATCTTTTCAAGATTTTGAAATTAAAACACAGTAACTCTTTTTTTGTGTGTGTATCTCATGAGCAATCCAAATCTCTAAACTTGACTTTAACAAAATTAAATCTTGCATAGAAAAATTCTTTTCTTTTTCTTCCTTTTCTTCATGGTTGTGCTTAAATGCCTTGATTCTTTGAGCTCGACTCCATCCTTGAGTGCTAGAAGTGTTCTTTTGAATCTTAAGCTATTGAATTAACTTGATTTAGCTTCAAAACTTGTCTTTGAGTTTTTCAAAGAAGCTAATTTTCAACTAAAATCTTAATTGAATATCTAAAACTTAAATAACACAAGATTATTAGTACTATAACTATATGAGTTAATCATCATTAAAACTAGACTGATGGGCCTTTGGGCCAACAATCTCTCCTTTTTTGATGATGATAAAACCCATGAAGTTATATATGATGGATTAAAGATAAGCTTTGTAAAAGCTCCTCCTTAAATCATGCATAACAAATAAATAATAAGATATTCAATGAAGCTTATAACTAAACAATAAACATAGATATATGTGCATAAACACAAACATAACTAAATTTCTCTCCCTATTTTTGTCAATTCATCAACAAAGTGGTAGAAAAATCATTATAAATCTATATGTGATATAAATATATGAAGAGGAGAGACGTTAAGTTAACTCTATCTACTTACATGCATTATATGGAGAAGGGATGACTAAACACTAACCAACATAAGTATAATATACAATGTACAGACAGAGATGTTAAACTTTCCCTATACACGTGTATGATATAGAAAAGAGAGGTCAAGCTGTTCTTTATATAATATATTCATCATAAATTTACATATAGAGGAGACCTTAAGTTAACCCCCTTGTATATAAGCAATACTTATCAAAAATAAATTTTGAAAATAATTAAAAATTTGATCTCTAAATCAATTGAAAGGATAAATAATTTTGAGTTGGCTTATAAATTGAAACCAATTTTGAAATACCACTTATAATTAAACATAAACATAGAAACCATTTTAAGTCAGAGAATATTTCTCCCTTTTTTTTTGAAACATTACAAAACTAAGCTTGTTAAAAATAAAATAAATAAATTTGAAGTAAAACAAGCTTAGTATAAAATCGATTTTGCTATTAAAAACATATATAGACATTTGTAAACATTTCACAATCAATCATATATATATATATATATATATATATATATATATATATATATATATGTATGTGTATATATATAATATATATATATATATATATGTATGTGTGTATATATATATATATATATATATATATATATATATATATATATATGTATATATATGTATGTATGTATGTCAATAGAAATATCATTAGAAATTTAGTGCATACAAAGATAAAAATGAATGAGTATACAAAAATGAAATATCATAAGAATCATGTGTATAACTCATTGAAATCAACAATCTACATGCACGTATCAAAATAATAGTCATTTAAGCATATTCAAGGTATGATCACCCAATCATCTGGCCACAAATAGTAGTATTTTAAAAGATAATTATTTGAAAATCGTTGAGATCAATATGAAAAATACTATAAAGTAACGAATGAGTCTAAAAATGATTCAAACACTTAGTCAATGCACTTTTAGAAAATTATATGTATAGAAGCAAAAAATCATCGTAAATTATTTTAATTTAAAAGAAATCATATTTTAGCTAATTCATCATAATAATCAATCGGAACAGAAATACATCATAAATCTATGAAAATTTTGCATAAAAACACATGATTTCAAAATAATATCAAAAATATCTAAATTATTTTCTCTAAAAACATGTATTGAGAAACAATTTAAAGAAATGAAGCCATATACCCTTGATATGCTCTGGACTTCTCCTCATATTTCCTCTACATAATGAGTTGAGTTGCTCAATTGCTTCCTTAATATTTGTACTTAATAAAAGTGATAAATTCATCATAAAAATTGATAAAAGTACACATTTGTATGTTTATATCAAAACACATGCATAATAGATCACAACTCATGGACATTAAGCATGATAAACACATGTAGAGTCTAGATATCTTCATAGGATGCATTCAAAATAAACAAAATAAAATTATATTATGATGCCAGTTGAAATTGAAACATTATCATGATATATACAATAATATAAATCATCAAAATTTTCTAAATACAAACTACTACACATATATGAAAATAGTCAATCAACTCATTATTTCTAAGCATGAAAAATATGTATAGAATATAGACTAATTATCATGCACATGAAAGCAATATAAGCTCATAAAAAATTGGAGATGTTACCGATATGATTTAAGCAAGCAATCTCTATTTTCAAAGATAGTGATGCATCAAATAGATTTGTCCTTCAACATTCAAATGCATGCACCACTAAGGCACCCCCCTCCAAGTCTTGGAGGAGGACAAAGCTACATCAATTAAATTCGGTGTGTTTTTAGATACTTATATCTTCTTGGGTCCTTGGAGGTTAGTGTTTTCTCGAACCCAAACATTCTTATTAGTTAAATTTATCTAGAATAGAAATATTGGATAAGATTGCTTTTGCAACCATAATGTATACAAGTGTACACCTTGCCACACATGTGTGCATGTGAGTGTTATGCCTTATGTATAAGCTTGGTGTAAGTGTAAGGTATATGATTCATTTCAGTTTTTCCATTTGGAAACGTAGAACTAATTCTGCTTATATCAAAAGCACCACTAAGGCACCCCCCTCCCAAGTCTTGGAGGAGGACAAAGCTACATCAATTAAATTCGGTGTGTTTTTAGATACTTATATCTTCTTGGGTCCTTGGAGGTTAGTGTTTTCTCGAACCCAAACATTCTTATTAGTTAAATTTATCTAGAATAGAAATATTGGATAAGATTGCTTTTGCAACCATAATGTATACAAGTGTACACCTTGCCACACATGTGTGCATGTGAGTGTTATGCCTTATGTATAAGCTTGGTGTAAGTGTAAGGTATATGATTCATTTCAGTTTTTCCATTTGGAAACGTAGAACTAATTCTGCTTATATCAAAAGCACACTTCTTTAAAGTTAAATCCAAACCATCAATTTTATTTTGAATACTCACAAATTCATTTTTATTAAAAGCAATGTTAGGGCTTTTGCTCTTGCAAATAACCTTGTGAGAATCAAAATTCTTTTTGACATTTTCAAAACAAATGGTTAAATCTGCTTTTTCCTTGAAAACAACATCAAGCTTATTTTTTAAACGTTCATTTTTCTTTTTCAATTTCTTGTTTTGTTCTTTTGAAAGCTCATAATGTTTTTGCAATTCTTCAAAAAACATAGCAAGCTTATCCATAGTTAATTCATCATCATCTAATGAGTTTTCAACAGATACCTTAGTCGGGTCATCCCCATGGGCCATGAAGCATACGTTTGCACTGTCTATTTTCTCATCAAAATCACTCTCAGATTCTCCCAAGTGGCCTTCAAGGCCTTCATATTTTGTCATCTTCTTGAGGAGGTAGCTTGTAGGGCGGGACAATTCATAATCAAATGTCCTGTCTTCTTGCAATGGTAACACAGACCCATCTCCTCTTTCTTTCTATGACCCTTGCCTTGTGGTCTTCTTTTGGTAGTTTCTCATCCTATCTTTCTTGTAAAACAAATTGCCAACATTTCTAACTAGCATAGCAAATTCTTCTTCTTCATTCTCATCTATGGATTCATCATCTTTCCAGATAGATGCAGTTGCTTTGAATGCTATAGACATTTTCTTTGGAGGTTCTCTCTCTTTATGAATCTTCATCTCATTCTCATGAGTTTTGAAATTCAAAATAAAATCAAAGAAGTCCATCTCCTCACAATCATTTAGTTCCTTGAGAGTCGTTGCTTTGACATCCCAAGCCTTGAGAAGAGTTCTAATGACTTTTCTCATTTTGATCATTGTCGACTTCATCACCTAAGGAAGATAATCTGTTAGTGATTTTAGTGAAGCGAGAAAGCATTGCATCAATAGTCTCATTATCAAGCATATAAAATTTTCATATTGGAAATGAAGTAAGTCAATTTTAGATCTCTTGACTTGAGATGTTCCCTCATAAGTTATAATCAAATCATTCCAAACTTCAAAGGTAGATTTACAATTAATAACACTTGAAAGATCATCATCATTTAGTGCTTGTATCAACGTATAATTGTGCCTTTGCTCGGACCATATATCCTCATTACCATGCGGTTCTATAAACTTCTTATTAATGGTTGATTAGTCTCTAAATATGCATATTTCATACCACATCTTCACATTTATTAATATGAAATTCTGTTAATAACATCTCTCTTGTACGTTTCTAGGTCCATGGTATGAAATGAAGAAGAAGCCAAAAATCTCATTTATTTGGTGATTTAAATTCTACACATATAGCCTTTGACTTTGGAAGGTGAATCTATCAAAATTGAGTGCCCATAACCAGAAACCAAGAGGTACAGCAGACAGGGGGACGAACTGACAGCACGTGGCAGGCGATGCCGCGCGTGCGACGCCTTTTTGGCCATAAAAACGTGGCCATGGCCACGTTTCCATGGCCTTAGGTTGGAGCCGTGCATCGTGATTTTATGCGCAGCTTCGTACACTGTCCCTAGTGCCCCTTTGGCCTATAAATTGCCCAGTATGAGCAGAACTGAAGCGAGGAGAGTTTTGAGGAGTTTTTAGGGTAGTTTCCTTTCTTTAGTTTAGACTAATTATTCTTCTTCTTTCTCTTTGTATTTTTCATTTCTTATAGATCTTGTTATACGGAAGAGAGTAATACATAGGATGAAAGTAAGAGTTCTTGTAATGGAAGGTGACAATCTTTGAAAAGTCCTCTCTTTATCTCTTCTTGTTTTCTTATCTCTAAATCCTTTTACATACTTTACTAATTTTCTCTCAAGGCAACTAACTACTAACCATAAACTTGCTTACTCCTTACTTGATAATCCACATGAATCAAATAGCCTTTACTTGGCCTTGCTCTTGCAAGAGCCATTAATGGCTCATGATGATGCATTCTAACAATCTAACATTCTAACTCTTTAACAAGCTAACATTACTTTATTTCGTACTTGCTCTTGTTTAGTTTTGATAATTAAATGTAGCTTGCACTTGTTTGTTGAGTTTGGATGTGATGAGTTATCTTATGATTCATGCTTTGAAATGCTCTTAAACCAAGGACTAGTGATGGCCAAGAATATATGTGAGAAAACTATCACTAAGAGGTTAGTATGGTTAGTGGAGCCATTAGCAGTTTGTAGCCACGAGTTTTCTTTCTTTCTCAATTTATTTTAGAAATACTATCAAAAATCACAAATATCTTCTCTTCTATAATCCCACTTCTTCGTGTTTCACCATACTCTTCTCTTTTCACTTTTTGTTTTCTTTTCTTTCCATTCCTTAAAACATTGAAGAAACTTTAACAAACATGTGAACATACCGGTAAAGCGTCTATCATCTCCCGTCCTTGTGAATTCGATACGTTTTAGCCTTTGTACTATAACAGAAGTATCGAGGAAGCTAAAACACACACTTTTATCGCTTGATTTCAAAACAACACTTTTTGTGTGTGATTTTCCCTCGATCAAATTTTGGCGTCGTTGCCGTGGATGGAAACGGTTTGATCTCATATTTTTGTTAACTTTTCTTCTTTGTTTTTGTTATGCAGGTTAAATTTTTAGCATTGCAGAGTCCACATTTGCTTTTGTGTGGTTGGATAAATTCTTATATATTGCTATATTCTGCTGCTACTTTCTATTTATATTACCTGTGTACTGTAATAATTTTAAGAACTAAATTATAATAATTGGATGTTTTAAAATGGTTTAGACATTTCCCTCTAGGCACGTGTCAATTTTCATTCCAATATATTGTACTTTATTCTTCTGCAGTTGTGATCTGAACCGAGGTGTACATATGACATTGCATATAGCATAGGACAAATACGTGGGTATTTACTTGCTTTGTGTGTTCATTCTTTTCTATATTGCACACTTTAACGAATTGGACTTAAGGGCAAAACCCAATACAAGACAAGGTGGGGGAAGTCATTACCCTTCCTTAGCCCAAAAATCACCTCCCCACTCACACAACCCAAGCCTAAATAAAACTTGCTAGACGTTGGCCCCTAAGGACATCTTGTACTCATTTAGGAGATTGACCTAAGAGGAAAGTTGTTAGTTTTGACTCTCGTCATATCGGTATCCAAGGTTAGGGATTGAGAGGCGAAACCTCGAAGAACAGTGGTTTGACATAATTAGGCCTGTTGCTTTGGCACGAATATCTCTCACTGGTGTTGCCCCTACCTGGCCGATTAACTTGTGGTCATATTTCTACAAGGTATCGCCTGTGGACAATCTAACCTGTTAAGAGTCCTTTAGATCTAAGTCAATCCTAGCATACACTTATTTTCTTTTTTTCTTTCTTTGTTTGTTTGTTTTTTCTTTTTGTAAATTGTGAAATAGATTTCAACAATAATTCTTTCAATCCTATTATGAATCCATATTTCACCCTAACCTCATTTGACTCGGATCACTCCAACTCGGCTATGTACAACTTGAACTAACTATATAGGCCAGAATGGGATTATCCGACTCAATATGACTCATATCCCCAATCCTATAACCAAGATTTTTAAAATAATTTTTGCTCTTCATAGAGTTCATGGGATTCACCTCCCCTGAGTTAAATTTTCAACCACCTTGTCTATAATTTTTGCAATATTCATTCCCCGATTTTGCTTACTATACTCCTTTTCCAGAATCACCCTCTGAAGAAAAATTTAATTTGGAAAAGAGTATGAAAGCCATTCTTAAGTCCCAACAAAAAATTCAAAATTTGCTCAATCACAATTCTTCCCGCATCAAACTCCATATACTCATTTTTTAGAACATCTAATTGAAGAAAAATCTGAGTTAGAAAAGAGTTTGGAAGTCTTTTATAAAACAGCGCAACAATTTTAAAATATGTTGGACTCATTATCTCAACTAAATTTTCAAGAGTCATACTCATCTTTTAGTCGAACCGATTCAAAATGAACAACCATCTATTCTGAAAATGAATATGGAACTCTTGTGTGAATCTGAGCAACAATCGCAAAATTTGATGGACTCACGACTTCACCATAATTTCTAAAACCAACTTTGATACTCACTTTTTTAAGAAGAACTAATTTCAAAGAGTATAAAAACATGATTCAGATTCAAAATTTGGTTACTTTGCCTTTTAGTAAGTTAGACTCAATAATGAGTGAGTTGATCAATTAGAATGAGAAAAGTCTTTCTTGTCAACCTTTGACCAATTCTTATATCCCTAACTCTATCGATTAGATTCAAGAATCATGTTATTTTGAAAACCAAGATTCAATTTCAGCATACCCATTTGAACTTGACCAAACTCCAAGTTTTGAAAATCACATTGACATTCTGGCAAGTTATCCCTTTTCTGAAATTGAAATTGAACATGAAAGTGATCCTGAACCTCAAGTTGGTAATTCCATTTCATTTTTTGACTCAATAATGACTCTAGTATCTTTAGTAGATTTTTTTTCTCTATTTCGGAGTCAACATTGAATCCTTTTCTAGTACACCGTGAAATTGAGTCACCAATATCTTACAATCACATTCATTAATGGAGAAAGTGTGTGAACATCAATTCTTTAGTTTGGACCCAATTTTTGAACCAATTTTGACTCTCACTTTTTGAATCTCGACTTGATTTGAGTCAAATTCCCGAGTCGATATTGGTTTTGGTCCTGTTTCATTTGAGTTCAAATCAATCATCTCCCAAAATCACACTTCATTGTTGGACAAAGGTGTTAAACAAAATGATTCAGTAATTAATTTTGAAAATTGAAAACTAGATAGGATAATTTTTTAAATAAGACCATTCACTCAACCATTCTGTTATTGGGTCATATTAGAGAGGTCACTGGTGGGTTTCTATAAGATCCATAATCTCTGAATTGGGCTGCATTTCATCGGCCAATCAGACCACCACTGGAACCACCACCATGAGGTAATTTCTTCTCTTTCTATTTGTTCATGCATATAAACATTCACGATGCATTGAGGACAATACATGAAATAAGTGTGGGGAAGGATTTACTAACATAGCTAGTTTTAAATTTTTTTTTTATTAGACTTTTTTTAAGAAAATTTTTAGATTTTCTTTTGTATAAAAATATTTTTTATAAAACTTTTTAACATAAGAGAAATAATTTTGATTTATTTTTAAGAAAGTTAAGAGGATCTTAGCAATTAAGAAGACCTAAATTATGAATTTTTAAACTGAGTCAAAATAATAGATCTTGTTTAAATTTTAAGATAAGGAAGTAACATTGGAAAGATAATTTGGTCTTGAATTTTTTGCTTTAGATATATGCATTTCACACTTACACAATTTTTTTTGGGATTGAAACAAAGACTTAAAATGTCATAAAAATAAAAATATAAAAATGTATATATATATATATATATATATATAATGATAAAAAAAATCACTTAATGAAGCTGGGTAATTATGCCATAGGAAGCATGATTATTCACGTCAAAAACATGGACAAAAATAAAATAGTCTCCTTTAGTTTTATGACCTTGTTTACTCGAGTCCTTAAGCCCGAGGGATGTTTTCTCATCTGGTGCCCTAAAATCGTCTGGTTTGGGATCACCAGCTAAAGGGTCACTACTCGAGTAAATAAGAAAGCCTGAGAAAACTAAATGATATATATATACATACAAATAAATGATATGAAAATTAAGTCGATATCCTAAAAATCTTCACAGTTCATAAAGTGCATATTTTTTTAAGAGTTTTATGAAAGATCAAATAATCAATTCAATTTTAAATTCTTACATTTAATTTGTAACAAGATTTTGCATTTAGATTTGTTTAAGGAAGAATAATTTCTGGTTAACCATGACCTTAGATCGCTTAAATTTTCTGCAAAAATATTCAACATTTTTCTTTATTTCAAAATGTGTTTTCAAAATACTAACATTTGATTTCTCTTTTATGGATTTTGTAGGTGTAATTTGCTGAAAACCCTCGGACACAAAACTCCTCCTCTAGGGAAAACTTAGAGGTTTAACAGCTTATTGTACACGCTCAGTACAATCGCGTCACCTGCGAAAGTGGTGCAATTATTTCCCTAGTTATTTTTTCTATTTTGCTCGAGATGAGAAAAAGATAAGTGTGGGGGTGTGATTAGTTTCAAAATATGCACATTTCATTCTACATCTTAACATTTATTAAAAAATAAAATTCTGTTAATAACACCTCTTTTGTATGCTTCCAGGTCCATGGTATGAAATGAAGAAGAAACCTAAAATCCTATTTATTTGGTTATTTAAAGCCTACACATATAGCCATTGTCTTTGGAGGGTGAATCTTGCTGGCCCAAAGGCCCATCACTCTAATTTTAATGATGATCAACTCATGTAGTTATTGTACTAATGATATTTGTGTTTAATTAGTCTCAGATTTATGATCAAGATCTTAGTTGGTGTTTAGCTTCAACAAAGGATTTAAAGTCAAGTTTTAGAGCTAACACGGTTTGATTCAAGAGCCTATGCATCAAGACCACATCAAGTACTCAAGAGGAGTCTAGCTCATTGGATCAAGTTTGGACCAAGTCAAGAGGAGAAGAAGACTTCAAGTGAAGACCTCAAGATCAAGACTTGAGTCTAGGTTGTTTTAGTTAAGATTTTATTTTTAGTTAAAACGTAAAGGATAGAATAGTTAGTGAATTGCTCAAGTTATACCATATACACACACTCTTGATTTAGATGAGTTTTCATAAACGGATTTTCATTTTGGAAAAATACCAGTTTGATTTTTGGAATTCAAAGTATACATGTCTTTAACCAAACTTATTTTAGAGCTTAATGTCAAAAACATAGATATTTCATCATGTATGTGTAGTAGATCATATCCATACACTCTAAGCTTTTAAAGAGTTTAAAATATCTTGTTTTTCTATTTGGAAAAGTTTTAGAAAAATCTATTTGGAAAAAATACGGTTTTTGTTTTATGCCAAAATTTCTTAGTTACAAAATAGTTCAAAATGTTTGTAAACATGCCTTAATTTTACTCAAACATGTTTGTTTATCAAAGTATAATATTGAACCTATTTTTGTAGAATTTTAGAGATTTTATGGGATTTTATTTAAGTCAAAA